>JAZGSX010000167.1:0-25000 GCA_039519185.1 Astragalus membranaceus | reverse complement strand
CCTTAACTTGTTTTCAGATTTCGAATCGGTTCTTTAGTTTTTTTTTTCCTGAATTGGTCTCTTATGTTTTAAAACTAATGCACTATTACCCTTTTTAACTTTCTGTTTAACTCTGCTAAAAAACGCTTAAGTGGCTGACGGTGCTGATGTGACTTATAATAAAATTGATATTGCAGTTCCAGTTTAGATTTTATTTAAAAATTAATTTGTATTAATTGTCTGGCTTATGTGGCAGTACACATCATTTATAACTAATTTTATCAAAACAAATAAATGAAAATTGATACCCATGAATACAAACCTGAATCCCCAAATTGATACCCAGAAAACTCAAATGTTAGGACCCAATTTGTTCTGTGAGTAATAAATCCTAGTAATATAAAAAGTTATTAAAAATGATTATTTGGAGTAAATCTGTTCTTTACCGTATCTCTGGACCTGTATCCGATCTTAGACACAAGGTCCGATCTGAGATAGTTGGTAGGGGTTGGTCTTGATCAACCGAGCTCCGCTTCCGATCCGGGGCAGGTGGTACCTGCGAGGACACTCCGACGCTCAAGTCAGCCAGAGAGCTAATTAGAGGTGAAGAGTAGGAAAGAGTGTGTACCTTTAATGAAGCATTCAATGCTTATTTATAGAGTTTGGTGGTGATAGACCTGATGAATCAGGACCGTTCGATCTTGCGCTGCGATCTCATCCATTGGTTGATGGATCTACATTTGGTGTTGGGCCTCATTATTGTGGATTGGGCCAATCCATAACAGTTGCCCCCCCAAGTCGGGTCGTCTTGGGGCGAGCTAGACTTGATGCCTTATATGGACTTCGTGAGGGTTTTTGAATTTGAGGTCGGACCTTCGTGGCGACATTCTTCAAGGCCGGGCTCATAGCTACAAAGGGGTCTGCCCCCAGCCTCGCAGTGCCCGAGATACTGGTCTTGTCAAAGATCTTCGAGGCCGGGCTTATACCGGCGAGGGTGTCTGCCACCAGCCTCGGAGCGCCCGAGATACGGGTCTTGGCAAAGATCTTCGAGGCCGGGCTTATACCGGCGAGGGTGTCTGCCACCAGCCTCGGAGCGCCCGAGATACGGGTCTTGTCAAAGATCTTCGAGGCCGGGCTTATACCAGCGAGGGTGTCTGCCCCCAGCCTCGGCCATGTTAAAAGCGTGACCACCTGAGGGACTCGAGGTGTCAATTTAAAGTCGCCTTCAGGGCAGTTTACCAGGACTCGGCCCAGATCGAACTCGCCCTTCAGGGTAATGGCAACCTCGGCCATTTAAAATGTGACCACCTGAGGGACTCGAGGTGTCAATTTAAAGTCGCCTTCAGGGCAGTTTACCAGGACTCGGCCCAGATCGAACTCGCCCTTCAGGGTAATGGCAACCTCGGCCATTTAAAATGTGACCACCTGAGGGACTCGAGGTGTCAATTTAAAGTCGCCTTCAGAGCAGTTTACCAGGACTCGGCCCAGATCGAACTCGCCCTTCAGGGTAATGGCAACCTCGGCCATTTAAAATGTGACCACCTGAGGGACTCGAGGTGTCAATTTAAAGTCGCCTTCAGGGCAGTTTACCAGGACTCGGCCCATATCGAACTCGCCCTTCAGGGTGATGGCAACCTCGGCCATTTAAAATGTGACCACCTGAGGGACTCGAGGTGTCAATTTAAAGTCGCCTTCAGGGCAGTTTACCAGGACTCGGCCCAGATCGAACTCGCCCTTCAGGGTAATGGAAACCTCGGCCATTTAAAATGTGACCACCTGAGGGACTCGAGGTGTCAATTTAAAGTCGGAGGATCTCTGTGAGCAAAAGCGCCGACGTTCCTGCCTCGGGAATTTTTCCCGGCTTCTGGAAAGTCGCTTCGAGGAAGAGGAAGCTAGTGACGAGCAGGGCCGAGGGGAACCCTCGGATCCGTAGGAATCATCAGGAGTTCTGATCCTAAGTGGAGTTCCGGTCTTAGCGTGAAACTTTAAGGCGATCGCTCGACCGGTCCCAAATCCTTCCATCCAACCTCGGAACTTACTTTTACTTAAGCAATCAGCGTGAGGAAAATCGTAGCCGATCCATATATATTAGATGGTTGAACATTTACAAAGTCGGATTACATCATGCCCGTAGGCTCATTCCGAGACCTAGGTGAAACGTGATCTTCCTGAGTTAATCCCTTCTTCATGATCGATATACTTCTGAGATCGCTGGAGGAACTCGGCAAGCGACTCGACTTGGTTGACCCCGACGTCTATCTGAAATAGACTTCCTTCACGAAGGCCAGCCTCCATGAAGTAAAGACGGAAGGAGTCGTCGAGGTTCCGGACTTGAGCAGCTTCTCTATTGAATCTTTCTATGTAGTCCCGGAGGGACTCATTTTCTCCTTGTCGAATTGCCTGCAATACCTTCCGAGATTTAGGCTTCATCTTCGAGTGGGCGAAGTGTGCAGAAAAGAGCTTGGCCAACTGATCCCAAGAGGAGATTGTATTTGGATTAAGAGCCCTGAACCAGTCTAGAGCCGCCTTCTCTAGAGTGAGGGGAAAGGTTCGGCACTTTATCTCCTCTGGAACGTTACGGTATTGCATAACCGTGTCAAAGTAATCGAGATGGCGATCCGGATCGCCAGTGCCGTCGTGCATTTTCAGACCTTCAGGGGGCTTCTCGAGGTGCTTTGGCACCGGGAAGTAGTCGATTTTCGCTGTGAAAGGTCCTTTACGCTTTGCCGACCTCTCAAGAGGTGGAGGCCGTCGGTAGCCATACTTACCGGGGGATCCCCGCGAGCTAGGGCGCTGACGTTGCGGCCTCGGAGACCTTTTCCGACTTCTGGTACGCCGCCTCGGAGACGAGGAAAACAGAAACGAGCTAGGCCGAGGGGAACCCTCAGGACCACAGGAATCATCAGGGGTCCGACTTGGGGGAGTCTCCGGTCTTCGCCCTCCTCTACAACGAGGTGGAGTGCGATGATGGTATCTCCTCCAAGCCGGAGATCGGTGGCGCCCGCGGCCATGAGTCGTTCCACTTGAAGAGTGGCGCAGAGGGGAACTTTGATCCGGGATGTTACGAGCCCGGATCTCAGCAATCTGAGCTTCTAACCGGGTGTAGCGTTGGCTTTCCTGCCGGTCGGCCTCGGCTTGCCGAGTTAGGAACAGGACGAGCTGTTGAACAGCGTCGACCGGTACCTGGACGGTCGGAGGGGGAGGTGGAAGTCGGTTCCGGGCTGAGCTCCCAGGAACCATAGCCGTAGCCGAGCTTCGAGCATGCACCGGGCTAAGGGGTAAGGTGACCGCCACTCCTTTCGGAGTCACCTGTTGCAGGACCGGTCCTTCAGCGGCATTCAAGATAGTCCTATGACGTAAGGTCGGAGCCATCGTCAATCAAGGAGATGGGAGAGGAACTAGAGTACATATCCTCCCACTGTGGTCGCCAATGTTCTGTACCGTATCTCTGGACCTGTATCCGATCTTAGACACAAGGTCCGATCCGAGATAGTTGGTAGGGGTTGGTCTTGATCAACCGAGCTCCGCTTCCGATCCGGGGCAGGTGGTACCTGCGAGGACACTCCGACGCTCAAGTCAGCCAGAGAGCTAATTAGAGGTGAAGAGTAGGAAAGAGTGTGTACCTTTAATGAAGCATTCAATGCTTATTTATAGAGTTTGGTGGTGATAGACCTGATGAATCAGGACCGTCCGATCTTGCGCTGCGATCTCATCCATTGGTTGATGGATCTACATTTGGTGTTGGGCCTCATTATTGTGGATTGGGCCAATCCATAACAAAATCCTAGTAATATAAAAAGTTAAGAAAAGGGCAACACTATATTAGTTTTAAAACATAAGTGACCAATTCACGAAAAAAAAATATAAACAACTAATTCGAAATTTGAAAATAAGTTACCTTTTTCTATTGAGATAATGTGTATATTGAGAGAGACACGTTATCTTTTTTTTTGAGTAGAGATTTTCTCAAGGGTATTCAAAATCAAAGGGATAAACTCATGAAAACAAAGGTTTTCGAAATCCTATACTTCTTTTTTACGAGCTTGTTAAACTCATGAGCTAGTGTCTTTTTTTTTTGTACAATTCATGAGCCAGTGTCTGACTTAACGTATAATGTATGTATATATGTATGAAAAAAAAATGGCATACCTACTTTCTACATCGTAAACTTTTATTTTGAATGTTAGGTAAATTAGGTTTTTTTTACAAGAGGTAAATCAGGTTTGATTATTACACATTGGAAATTTCATTTTCATGTTAGCTGAATTGCTTTTATTTTATTTGTATTTCTTTTCTTTTTGTACAAGTGCACAGAACAATTCAATCATTGTTTGATACGAATGTTATCCCAACTAGATAAGGATTATCTGCAGACATGCTTGCTGATAATACATTTGTCAGCAGAATTAATGTTGGTCGAGAGGTATATATGTTTTTGTGATAAGTGTATACTATTATATAGGAAAATTAATAACCAACGTGGTTGGCTCAGTTGGTTGTGTATGCACATTCTGAGTCCTGTTGGAGTCGTCAGGGTATGCTCCCCTATTCGATTCCTAGTCAGAGCAAATCACGTTGACCAGGGTTGGAGATTTCAACCCGGTGCAGATTAGTCTTTCGCTGTCAGCGTTGGGACACTGCATGGTCCGGGGCGATACCTCCGTCGGTGCCCGCCACTCACCCAAAAAAAAAATATAGGAAAATTAATTGGAGAGATAAATATGAAAAAAATTTCTCAATTATTGTTTCGTATATATCTTCTAAGGATTCATCATTCTTCCAGTTGCTCTGTCACGATGTATGCACGGTTCCGTTCAACTTACAATTAAATCTCTCTCTCTCTCCCTCTCCCTCTCTCTCTCTCTCTCTCAAATGAAAGGATAAAAATATTTCATAAATCGATATTCTTTTGTAACCATATGTTCATAATTTGTTTTGTCCAATGCACATGTATGACTGTCATATACAACTAAGGCTCATCCCATGGGGGGATCACATGCATGAAGAGGCAAACTGATTCAGTTGTTTTTGTCCTTGTCATTGGAGATTTTATTTGGAAGCCAATGAATGAAAATTTTGAATTCCTAAATTGCTCAAAACTCCCCATATGTTGGTATTGTACTCTTCCCTTATCACATTATCACTTCCCTCCAAAATAACACTGATTGGTTATAGTCCCATCTCAATCTGGTAAATGTCCCTCTCTCTCCTTCTTCACACCCTTCAACATACCTAATAGCCACTACTATGTTTGCATGCACTTGTAGGCGTAGCCATTACCCCACACGAATTTGTTTTCTTATTAGCTTCACACCTTCTGCGAAGCTTCCTGTTTTTCCTTCAAACGTACAACTTCATATCCCAACATATAGGCTGTTTTTTTTACCCCCCTCATTTGACCCATACCCCCATTTTAGCATAAATCCTCAAAATACCCCTAGTTTTTCGTAAAAAAAAAATATTTTTAAAAATTTCCGAAAATACACATATTTCCAGAAGGCAGAAATATGTGTTTTCCGGAAATACCTAAAAAGAGGTATTTCCGGAAGCCAAAAATGGCTTCCGGAAATACCTCTTTTTAGGTATTTCCGGAAAACACATATTTCTGCCTTCCGGAAATATGTGTATTTCCGGAAATTTTAAAATATATATATTTTTTGAATTAAAAAAATTTATGCGAAATAATTAAATGTAACGAAACACAGGGCAAAGTCCGAAATAAGAGTCACCCAGTAACAAGCATCATTCAGCTGCTCGTAGAGAATAGCTAGAGCAGCTGGACCCCAAGCCCACTGACCACACAGGGCAAAGTCCGAAATAAGAGTCACCCACTTGACAGGGACAAATGTGTGACTCTTGTCGGCAAAAATGGTGCTGCCCAACAAGTGTAGCAGATAGCACCGTGTCGCCTGATCAAGATGGTCGCGCTCCATGTTCTAGTGTAGGTTAAAACACAGCATAACATTCGCTGCCCTGAAAGAGAGACTACTGCGTAAGGTGCAACCGGAGGGCGGCGAGCAAGAAAAAACTAGTATAATTTATCGGAAGGGTTATCTTTAAATGGAAGGGTTATCTGCATTTATACGTCGAAACCAGAAGGACCGTCGCTGAGATCCTTCGTCGTTTCACTCCACCATCTGAGTAGTTTCTATTATGTTTTCGTTTTGTTTGTTGTTGCAATCTGTTATTTTAAGTCAATGTATAATGCGTTTTTAATTAATCAAAACAAATGTTTCATTTTTTATTTTTGCACTCCGGAAACATCATATTATATGATAAATTCGGAAGGCAATTTTAAGGGATTTCTGGAAATACCTCAAATCTAGATAAATCTGGAAGACTGTTTTTTTGATTTTCCGGAAATATCTCATTTTACGGTATTTCCGGAATGTAAAATGTGTTTCAGAAATACCGTAAAATGCGATATTTCCAGAAAATCAGAAAAACAGCCTTCCATATTTATCTGAATTTGAGGTATTTCCGGAAATTTTGTGGATTTAAGGGGTAGTTTCGTCCGTTTGGTCATTTTGGGGGGTAGATGGTTTAAGAGGTAGGGTACAAAAAAAAACAGCCCAACATATATGTCACCCTCGCCAATCTTTTTTGGTATAAACTGAAGATTCTCTGTGCGCAAATGCAGAGGCAAATCTCTCGAGTCTGGTAGGACCACAATGGGCGACAAAGCTCTCCCTCAAGAGATTTAACACGGCTGCATGCCCAATACTGGGTTCGAACCCAAGACCTTGGTTAAGCTGGAAAAAACCCAAATCATCTTATCCAAGTGCTCTTGGGCCCGTTAGAGTTGATTGAAATTGAGCATCTTGAAAAAGTCTCGCATTGCTTAGTTTTGTGAAGAAAGAGGGAGACCAAGGCTATATAATGGACTCAAGTTCTCTTTTACAAAATGCACCAGTTAAAAACACCTTAAGTTTGTATTTGACTTTTTCTTTATCTTATTGTTTTAGAGTGTCGTGAGATGTAGTTAAATATTTTCTTTGGAGGGTGTGGGTGTAAGTCTATGTGTTGTAAAAAAATTTCAGTGTTATTCTCTAGTTGTCATTAGACGACGGTTCGTGGTTTTTCTCCGGGTTTGGAGTTTTCTACGCTAAATTCTTGTGTTCCGATTGTGCTCATTTTATTTCTTTATGTTGTTTTTCCCAACATCACCCTCGCCAATCTTTGTAAGTAATATTAACTTGTTTTCTATTTAATTTTTATATAAGGCTATTTTTGTCTTTTAATGAATATACATTTTTATTTCCTCTCACTTTTTCTATTCAATCAACCAAGGGAAAATAAAGTTCTTATCTTTCTTTCTTTTCACTTTCTCTCATGCCAAATGACTTACAAAACCTCTCCCTTTCTACTCAATCACCTTTTTTCTTTCATATTTCTATCCTTTTACTTTCTTTTTGCAACCAAACACATGTAAATCCCAAATGGTATAGTGGATAAATGTCTTACGAGGTTTCCTTGAACGTTCCTCTGTCACTATTCCTAGAGAATATAGTTGTTTCTGTATAGTAGTGATTGGTGTTGATGCTGGGACCATATATACACTAGAACAACATGTGTAGCTGTGGGGTTCAAATTAATATATGCTCCACCTTGTTCAGTATGTATGTATGATTGACTAAATGTGTGGTTCTAGAACGAATAATAGCGTTTGATTCATATGAATTTAATTTAAAAATTTGATTTTAGTTAGAAGTGTAATATTTGTCTTAATTTGTTTTATTTTAAATTGAAATAATAATTAATTATCAAATAATGACTGTATTTAAGTCCGTACAAGAGAGTCAAAAGCTCTTACAACGGTTAAACACACAGATATGTTTTCTTATGAATTGAAATAAGTTATATAATGTTAAATTACCCACTTTGTGTGTGTGTGTGTGCGCGACCTATTAAGAAAAATTCTCACTAAGTTATTTTAGTTTCAGATAGAAGTTCTATTTAGTTTTAAACTTTTAATGAAACTTAGAGGTTTTGTTTGACCTTACTCGAATAAATGTAAACCAATGGATCTTTTGTAATTTACTTGGTTTATAATAATAAGTCAAAAAAATAAAATTCTCTTAATCTCATCCTTGAGATTTTTTTCACTCTTTTGATTTTCTTCATTCCTTGAAGCTCTTTCTTTTGAGGGTTAATTGTATAACAAGCCTTTTTCTTCGTCTTGGAGATTTATACCTCAGACTTCAACATGATCTTCATATATATCCTTTATATAACTCATTTCTAATCGATATGACATATGAGGCTTAACTATACTCACACTTGAAATCCCCAATAGGAATTACCCTAAGGTTACGTTTGCATAGCTTGCTTGTCCTCAGTGGCGGCGGATCTTGGAATTTTTTGTTGGGAGGGCCAATATAGTGGTATATTTAACAATGATTGGTTGGGTACGGTGTCCATGACAGTTCAAAATTCAGACGTAGATCACTTTGTCCTTTGTGGTGAGTTGGTCTCGGGAAGAAAATCAAAGTAGGTTAAATATATCATATTCAGTGTGGTGCTTAATTTAAGCAGAAATGAATAACATTGTGTTTGTATGTGGGGTTTTCTCAGAGAAAAATTTACTTAACAAAATCCATATTCTGGGCTGCAACAGTTTATCAAGTCTAGTTGGCTAGGAACCGAATCATATTTAACAACTCAACTACAACTGTCAATTCTATTGTAACATCTATTAAATATGTATATTGGTGGTGGTTCATTGCTAGGAAGGGGAGGAATAGTGGGTTGACTTTCTCGGATTGGTTTAGTTGCCCTATGGGTTGTATTGCTACATTGTAAACTCGTATCATATCTTTATCGTTCTCCTTTGGGGTACTCTTTCCTCCTCGGGTCTTCTTCCCTTTGGGTTTTGGCCCTCGGAGGTTTTAACGAGGCCCCGTCGTTGTAAGGGATTGGCGCACCCCTTGTGCCCTCTTTTATAATGACAGTTGCTTATCTAAAAAAAAACTTAACAAAATCAAATGTCTCTCATGGCGTTGGTTCAATTGTAAGTTTGGTAGGAGTGGTTGTAATATTATTTCTGATTTGTGGGCTAAACTACTTCTATGTTTGAAGAATTTGTAATTTTTGTTGTTACTGGGGTACTCTTTTTCCCCGGGTCTTTTTCCATAAGGTTATGGCTTAGAGAGATTTTAATGAGGCTCATTGTTCCAAGTATGCGTTGGGGTACCCTTTATACTCCCCTTAGTAATATTTTTTGCTTATTAAAAAATAGTGAAATACAAAAAAAAGTAATTATGAATTACAAAGAAATACTAAATTTAGAAATAAACTAATATATAGAAAGACTATTTTTTTTGGATACTAGAAAAACTATTTTGAATCGACACTAAAGACACAATTAAAAAATTTTAAAATCACATTATTCATAAAAAAATATAATAGAAGGTTCAATTTTAATTTAAAAATTGAATTTTTTACTAAACTAACAAACATATATTTTATAAATCTTTTTTACCAAATTTTATAAATCTTAATAACTTAATATTAATAATATTATTACTAATACTTTAAATAAATTATGCGAAAGAATTGTTTTTAAAAGAAAAACGCTCAAAAAAAGAAAAATGCTACTCTAAAGTCCACAAATGTAATATAAAAATAAAACTTAACCTACATGTGATTTGAACTCGGTACCAACTTGCTAGTTCCATTCTACACACGTTGCAAACCGTTGGCCTACAACGTGAGTTGGTAAGTTAAGGAGAAAAGATAATATATATAGATGTTGTTAATATAAATTTTCCTATACCTATATTTTTTTTAGATAAACAAATATTCATTAAAATGAGCACAAGGTGTGCCTAACCATTATATGTTATCTAAAAATTTAATTTTTTTATGGGCGGGCCATGCCCCGCTCAGCCCATACAAAGATACGTCCCTACTTGTCGTGAGGGTTGTATATTTCCCATGTTAATCTTCCTATGAACACTATAGTAGATGTCATGCCGATAGATACCTCTACATTATGCTAAGAAAGAGTAACCGCCAAACTGGTAATCATATAAATGATGTCAACACGAATCATAACATTCACATGCAAACAAAAAGGGGTTATTAACTTATTTTTCTATACAGAAAAGATTAGGGTTTGGAAATAGCAATCCAAGTCTAAAGCCCGATTCATATCAAAGATATTAATATACCCTATACTCAACTATCGCTTTTCCTTTTTTTTTACGATGTTTTTGGTGTGCAGTTTCTATCGGCTTTGTCGATGACTAATCTGCGCCGAGGAACCTGGCTTGCCACGAGTACCCAGCTTTGTCGGCCCGGGTGGTTCTCTCCTCCCAACAGAGTTTTTGCCACACCCAAAAATATTCGAACCCAAGGCTTTAGGGTGGGGGATCCAAGTACGGTTACCACTTGGACCAACCATTGTTGGTAAACTATCTCTTTTCTAATATCATGCAAACAAAGAGGGTTATTTTTCTTAGGGTTTAATCAAAGATTACTCTACCTTATACTCAACTATATATCTCTTTTCTAATATCACGTCCTAATTACATGCTATTATTTTACATGCTGGCCAAATGGCATCCGCTCCCACTATAGTACGTAGGGTGTGAAAATGGATGAATTAGATGATTTTAGATTTTGATTATAATGGATGGATCAGAGACAATCTATGAAGCCTGGATACCGGTTACGATACGGGATACGACACGATACGGATACGGGGATACGGGAAAATTTTGAAAATCAAGATACGACACGGCTGGGATACTTTAATAAAAAATTAAATTAAAAGTTAAATATATAAAAACATAACAAAAAATAAAATATAATAGAAACACAAATAGAAAAAAATAAAGATGAAAAACTGAAATATTGCATTTTATAGATATGGAAAAAAAACTGTCCAAATAGATTAAAAAAATCACACAAAATATATGGATGAAAGAAAGAGGACAACCGACACACCTATGTATGAGTGACTAGTCATATATAAAAAGTAATGGTGGACAAGTAACTGAGACCACTCGAAATCGTATAATACGAATAGTCAGTGGCAGAAATAGACGACTTTTTATAGACTAAGATATTCATATTAGTACGTAAGTGGTCAATAAAACATAAGCATATCATTAGTCAATATATATTCATCACATTGTAGAAATAAATACTTGTGATCTTATCAAGTAGAGATAGTTACGTATATTTATCCCACTCATATCACAATGTATTATTTCTTCTATTATTGTATTACGAAAAAACATATAATTTTGTCTTTTAGTTATTCACTACAAAAAAATGACTGATTAGCGACGGAATTTAGCGACGGACTATTGGTCCGTCGCTAAAAAAAGAATTAGCGACGGAATTTTACTCCATTAGCGACGGAATTGATTTTACTAATTTAGCGACGGAATTGCACTCATTTAGCGACGGATTTGACAAGGCGCGAAACTTGGAAATTTTGGTTCGAATTAGCGACGGAAATCCGTCGCTAAATCCGTCGCTAATGTTTGGAAAATTGTGCCACTGACCGTTGCAGTTGATTTGACACGTGACAGACATTAGCGAGGGAAATCCGTCGCTAAATCCGTCGCTAACGGGTAATTTTTTTTTATAAACCCGAATCCTTCCTCTTCCTCTTTCATTTCTTCCTCTTCCTCTTTCATTTCTTCCTCTTCTCCGTTTTTTCCTCTCTTTCATTTCTTCCTCTTCCTCTTTCATTTCTTCTTACCACCACCACCATCATCTTCTCCCTTCAACACCACACCACACCATCCGCTTTCATTTCCTCCTCTTCCTCTTTCATTTCTTTTCCTTCTCCATTTTCCTCTTCCTCTTTCATTTCTTTCTCTTCCTCTTTCATTTTTTCTTACCACCACCACCATCATCTTCTCCCTTCAACACCACACCAAACCACCACCACCACCACACCATCCTCTTTCATTTCCTCCTCTTCCTCTTTAATTTCTTTTCCTTCTCCATTTTCCTCTTCCTCTTTCATTTTTTCTTACCACCACCACCACCATCATCTTCATCCTTCAACACAACACCACCACCACCACCACACCATCCTCTTTCATTTATTTTCCTTCTCTATTTTCCTCCCCAACCCCTTATGTCTCCCTCTTTCTATCTGAGATTAGCATTTTTTTTAAAAAAAAGAGATTAGCGACGGATTTCCGTCTCTAAAATTGGTCAGTGTCACTGTCAAATCAACTGCAACGGTCAGTGTGCACAGTGTTTAGCGACGGATTTTTGCGACGGATTTTCTGTCGCTAATTTTAGCGACGGATTGTATTCCCTCGCTACCCAATTAGCGACCAGCTTTTTAGCGACGGAATTGGTCCGTCGCTAATTCCGTCGCTAACAGTCATTAGCGAGGGACAAACAGGCATTAGCGAGGGAAAAATCCGTCGCTAATGCGCTGTTTTTTTGTAGTGATTGAGGTATTAAAGTGTATCATATATGAGTGACAATCATGTGCTTAGTTGGTAAGAGGTATTGAAAAAGTATCTGAGAAGTATCCTTAGTTGGTAAGAAGTATCAAAGATGTATCTGAAAAGTATCTAGTCAAATATTTTTTAAAAAGAATTAAAAAATTATTAGATACTCTTTGGGTACGTATCGAGAAGTATCGGGTGCGTATCGGTATCGGATACGTATCCGACACGGGTACGTCTCCATTTTTGAAGTATCGGGGCTTCATAGGAGACAATCCATTTATATCCGTTAAAAGGGTACGAAACAGATCTAATCTAATCTATCCATGAAAACCAAAAAGATCATCAAATCCATCTATTAGCGATTTTTTTATCCATAAAAAATTAGTCATTATTATATATATGTTTTTGTTTTTGAAAATGATTTTTTTGGACCAAATATGAAAAAAAAAATCAAGAAAAGGTTATTTTCTTAAAAACTGAAAAGTATTTTTAAAATTTATTTTTTGGTAAACAAAAGTATTTTTTTAACTTAATTTTTTCTATCAAATAGATTTTTCTATTTTTTTTAATGTAATCCAATGGATTTGGAAAATTAGTGGATGAATTAAAACCATCCATAAGATTAAATGGATGGATTGGATTCAATCTATTAAGTTTTTTAAATTGTCATGGATTGATTGGATGAATAATAGATAAATGTATCATTTTGACACTCCTATACGTACTCACCCAGTGTAGTTAGCCTCAATAAAGACTTTCGATTCGGTGTGTGGAACTCTTTACGTAGAAGCTTCTATACAATTTTCTCTTTTTATCAACATCTGTTATAATTTTCTCTTTTTATCACATTTTTTTCACTCCAATGCTATAGGTTAAATTTTTTTTGATATATATTACCAATAAAAAAATTATTGATATATTACCAAATATTGCGATGCATGGGAAGCAATATTTGTATTATATTAAATTCAAATGTTTTTGTGAAGATAACTAACATAATCAATAAACAAAAGAAGTCAATAAAAGTGCACCTAAATTTTGTAAAATGCGATAACAACAATTCATAATAGGTACAAGTTTGCAAATTATAAAATCAGCCACATACCCCAAGCAATCAAAACTGACAATGAAAATACAAAATAAAATTGAAGTAAATTTGTTAAGAGTCCCACATCGGATGTGATTTGGCCTGAAAATGTGTTTATAAGTGGGAGGCATCCCTCACCTTACAAGCCGGTTTTGTGGGGTTGAGTTAGGCCTTAACCACATTCTAAGATGGTATCAGAGCCAATCCAAGATCCGCTGGGCCACCCGCTATCGGGCCACTCGGGTCACGCTCCAGTTGTCTAGTCCTGGGCGTGAAGGGGTTGTGTTAAGAGTCCCACATCGGATGTGATTTGGCCTGAAAATGTGTTTATAAGTGGGAGGCATCCCTCACCTTACAAGCCGGTTTTGTGGGGTTGAGTTACGCCTTAACCACATTCTAAGAAAATTTGCAAGAGAACGTCCTCAATATTGATCTACTTTAGCAAACCACTCCTCAGCTTTTACAATCTTCTTTGGGATCTTTGGTGGAGCAGTTTGCTACTATTTGCCAGTAGAACATTGAAAAGATGTTAATTAAGCTAAAATTAAGAACATACGCATTACACAATAAATAAGTACTTTAGTATATAAATAAATAAATATAATTGAAAGGACAAATAACCTCTCCACCCTCCCCCTTATTATGTTTCTTGAACTTGTCTAAGACCTCCTCCTCAATTGTTAAGTTTCTTATACTAAAAGTTCTATCAAAGTGTTTGCTTGTAGGGATGCTGACCTCTAATTTGAAAAGCATTATTTTTCCATTAATAGTTTCAAACTCAATGGTGAAACATTGACATCGGCCCGATGTTATTAACCGATGCTGCTGCTGTGTGTCTAATCTGTTTGCAGCATATGGAAGACGAACAACACCTGTTTATCGATTGCACGTTCGCGAAACGTGTTTGGTCCATCGTGTGCTCGTGGTTGGGTGTGGAGGTCGCTGGTTCGTTAACCGTTAAAGAACATTTTCGCTAGTTGGGAAAGCTCTGCAAAGGAAGGAAGGTGAAGAGGATTAAGAATTTAATTTGGCTCACGATTTGTTGGAGCATTTGGTTATCTAGGAACGGTGTGGTGTTCAGAAACGAAGATGCAAATATCGACGCCGTTATTAATCGCATCAAGAGTTGCTCTTGGAGTTGGTTGATTTATAGAGGGCGTGGTAGTTCTCTTTGTAATTCTAATTTCAACATTACCAATTAATTGGTGGTCTAGACCACTTGAGTATCTAAACAATATGTAATCCGTTATTATTGTTTGGGTATGAGCACCCCTAGGCTCCGTTAATGAAATACCGCTTATCTTAAAATAATTGACATCGGCCCGAATGTAATTTGTAATATTACAATCAAACATTAGCTTATATTATAGAAATAAAACAACAAAATTTAGATTAAAAACATTTAAATTGATTGATACTCTCTACGATATAAGCGCATGATTACCAAGTAGTTGAGACACATCGCGATCAAACTCAATATATACATTTGAATTTGTCTCATTTGTAACTCGCAGATTGATGCAATACATTTGTTGTCAAATTAATATGAAGGAAAAATCATTATATGATAATGTTAACATAAGAATCATAAACAGGTTACCTAAGTGTATAAGCAAACACAATTTGTTTTATAGTAAAAAAATGGCAATTGTTTTTCTATTATGAAGAAGCAAATGTATAATTACAATAGATTACGTTACCAAATATTTCCATTTTGATTAGGTGATTGTTCAAGATTTTAAGTGAAGGTTATATGCCAAAATTGAAAATAAAAATACCTTCGAATTTATTGATTAGTAAATTGCTCCCAGTGAAGCGTATATGAGTTGATTACATACTTAATAAGTTTTCAAAAAGATGAAATATTCACTCGAATAATAGTTTTGTAATAGTGGTTAAATTATATGCTTCAACAGCTTTTGCTTTGCTTTCTCCTAAGTTTTCCGTTTCGCGAAAGTCTTGGCCGGAGTCCTTGAGAATGGTTGCTTAGTTCATTTGAATAGAAAATTAGGAATCTTACACAATAAAAAATTGGCTATAAGAAATCCACTTAAGAAAGGTTTGAGCAATAGAAAAGTGAAATTTCCACGATATACCTTACATATCTACCGGTAGTAAGGGAAAGAGCTCCAGATAATTGGTTTTTATAGTAGAAAAAAAGACAATTGGTTTTTAGTGTGAAGAAGCAAATGTATAATCAAATGAGAATCGGTACATATAACATAACTTCAATAATCTCGAATCTCGAAATATAAACCAATCAAAAGTGCCAAAATGTCAGGGAGGTAGAAGAATTAAATATAAGAGTTTTTAAATTGGAACCCAATTCTCATGCATTTTAGAGCAGTAATAGAGATGGAACTTAAAAGGAATCACCGAGAATCTTCATTCAATCATAAAAAATTGTCATTAGACGCATCCTTTAATTCCTTCTAGAAAAAATAAACTCATCGTCAGTTTATGAAAAATAAATCATTCGTCTTGCGAACTTAGTCATTAATTCCTAAAAAAAATGGAAATGACGTTACATTTAGAGATAGAGAGAGACCCTAAACATGAGGTGCATCGACTTTGTATGTGTTCGAGAGATATGAAAAATTCATCAATTTTGAGTTTAATGACAATCATCGGATGAGCGAATTGAGGGAAATACAATCATCATTGTTTGAATCACATATAAATGTGGTTTATAGAGACAACAATTTATAGAGAACCTACATAGTCCATTAATTTAAATCCATTGAAATACAAAGTAATAATACTAACATGCGTAAATTAAGGGGCAAATTAAGAAAACTCCCTTAAAACTTTTGATTGAGGACCAACTCCAATTGCATCATCTATACAGGTGATTAAATGTGCATTAATTAGTTTTTTTCTTTTCAAAAAAGCATATAGTTTGCTTGTAAAAAAAAGCATATAGTTTTATTATTTTTGGGTAAACTCGGGTATCCACCGCACGGACAACAGTGACTAATCCCTCGCTCATTGGAGGTGCTTTGAGGGGCAGGAGAGCTGGTCCAGAGTTTTAACACTGCTCCGTACCCAAGGTGGGGATCGAACCCCGACCCTTGGTTAATGGAGGATCAGCCCCAACCGCTGAACCCCACGCTCTGGGTTATAGTTTTATTATTATGATTTAAAATTGTGAAATTTCTATATACGAAAGTTGAAAAATTGAAATTGATTTGGAAAGCTGTTGTTACATTTTGAAGGAAACAATTTTATTCGTGAACATGAGTTATTTTTTAAATAAATGAATAGGGGGTTATCATTTCTTTTAATCTAATAGAGGTTATCATTCATTTTTCTATAAGAAGAGATTATCTTTCTTTAATTAATTGAGGTTATCATTTCTCATTCTTTTTCATAAATAAAATAGAGGTTATTCATTTTTTTTTAAGAAAAAGGGTGAGAAATTCATATCTTTAATCGTAAAAATTACAAATTGGGATTTTTTTTTGAAAACTTTCTCAGAATTTTTTTTTGAAAACCCACCCTTTTGCATTAATAGGATTAATCTTTTTTTTTTACAAAAGCATTAATAGGATTAATCATCACTATGTATGGTAACCAAAAAACTATGTAAGGTAACATTTTCAAAGCACCCATATTAAATGGTGATATAATGAAAATTGTAATGTTATTACACGGTTTGACTTTTCTTTCATGGAAACGCAATTAAATCAATTTGTCTTCTAATTAATAGGCATAATTTGAATGGCCCAAAAATAAAACTGATTAAAATGCAATAATTCTAATATTAATTTGCTATTTGTGGAAGTTTTAAATTGATGTCAACCTATTTATTGCTTCCACATCATGTGTCACCTGTAACGAATTGTTTCTGTTTATTTTTTCCTATGTGGATGCCCTAAGAGTTTGACACATCAGGAAAAAAACTTTGAGGAACATTCTCAAATGTCTAAATTATTTTAATCATCGCACATCTTCCTTTATTATCCCTCTAATTTTCAAGCTCCTCTCTCTGTTCATTCCTCATCCGTTTCAAGTTTCATCACCTTCTATTCCTCTTTCTCGCATCACACTCTTTCCATCTCTCTCTCTCTCTCTCTCTCTCTCTCTCTCTCTCTCTCTCTCATTCTCACATCAACACTTATTTCGATCATTCCTCCCTTTCTCTGCCAGAAAAAGCCAGAACGATTTGGATTGTAAAACACAGTGTACCTAAGCTTTCGAAGCACAAACCCAACGTACCCAAGGTTCAAAGATTGAAAGAAAGTAAAACACAAACTAATTTCCAGAATTCCTAAACCTAATTTTCAGATCTTAATCCCAGATAACAAAGTATAGATTTTTCCTCAAATTCTGTGGGTATCAAAATTTTAAACCCCAAATCAAAACCTATATCAATTAGAACTTTCAGGAGAATGAAATCGGTGGAACTAGACCAGTTTGTGTCCAGCGATGATAAGAAGAAGAGGAAATGGGTGATGGGTTTTTGGAGGCAATAGAAAGCTTGAGAGAATGACAAGGAAACCTTTTGATATTCTAGAAGAGATGAACGATTGTTTGATTCAGGAGAAACATGGTGTTGATGATATTGTTGACCTTCTTGTGGAAATGAGTTGTGTTGGTTTGAGACCAGTTTTAGTATGATTGAGAAGGTGATGAAATGGAGGAAAAGGAAGGTGCGTTCACGATGCTGATGAAGTTCTCCATGTTCTACTAATTTAGGATTAGGGATTAAATGAGTTAATTTATGTGGCAATAATAATTGGACTACCAATATTTTATTTATTTATTTAACGGATTAAAATAATTTTTTAAAATAAAAATGCCACGTGGCATTTCAATGTGGCTTGCCACGTCAGTTAATTGAGCACCACATCAGATTCAATTTTGACCAAATTAGAGGGGGACGTTGATTTTAGAAATTGGGAAAATAGGGGGACCAAAATTGTGAAAAAAAAAGTTAAGGAACTAAAATCGTGAGTTGGTCATAATAGGGAGACCAAAACCGTAATTAAGCCTAAATTTTAAAACATGGTTTTAACTTTTACGAGAGTTCTTAATACTACTATTTCCACACGCAATGGTTATCCTTAAGTCCATCACATCATTTCAACATCATTAAAAATTCAAAATAAAATAATCCAATGGGAAAGACTTCCGTACTGAAGTTGTACTAAATTAGCACGTAAACTTGCAAGAGTGTTATAATTATTCATGTCGGTAGAGGGAGTTCAATTATAATTTAATGGCTTAAAGGTATTATCGGTCCTTCAAATATCCAAAAATTTAGTTTCGTTCCAGCAATTTAATTTTTTTTAAAAAAACCCTTCTAAATACCAAACGCTTCTAGTTTGGTCACTATCGTTAGTTTTTGACCAACACCGTTAGTAGTTGGTAACGTGGCTGTCAACGGGGACGCCACCTCCTCACTTTGACTTTTCTCCTCTCACAAGTTCTCTCTTCTTTTTCACTTATTTCCTTTTTCCAACGAAAATAGATCTGAAAAAATGATTCTTACATAATTTCATCCTTATTAATTTCAAGTTTAATGTTTCATCTTCTTCGTTAAACGTTAAGCTTCATCCCAAGTTTTCAATCCCAATTTTTGTTTTTGGTTCAATCCCAATTTTTCAATTTCGTTTCTGGGTTCAATCTCTGTTCTGTTTGGATTTCGTTTGCAGATTTACTCCAAATTAGGATTTTCGATTTATGGGTTTCTGATCTCTGGGAGAGAGTGAGAGAAACATGAAGGTGAGAAGGTAATGGGAAGGGGATATTGGGATTTTAGGGTTACAAGAAATGAAAAGAAAGAGATGAGAGGAAGAAGAAGAATAGAAGAGGGGGAGAGAAGAAGTGGATCGAAGAAGTGGAAAAAGAAGAAGAGAAGAGAAGAGAAGAGAGGGAGAGAACGTGAATCTGATATGTGTGTTGTTGGAAGATGAAGAGGGAAAGAGAGAGGAAATTAGGGTGGGGAAAAAGAAAAGAAGTAAAAGGGAAGAGAGAAGAAAAGCCAGAGTTTCAGAACATGTGAGAGGAGGTGGCGTCCACGTTGGCTGCCATGGCACCAGTCACTAACATTGTTAGCCAAAAACTAACAGCAGGGACCAAACTAGAAGCGTTTGGTATTTGCAAGGGTTTTTTTAAAAAAATTTAAATTGTAGGGACGAAACTAGATTTTTTGGATATTTGCAGGGACCAAACGTACCTTTAAGCCTAATTTAATTATAAAGTAAATAAAATTATGACTTCTGTAAAATAAATAATACTATGACCTTTTTTTAAGCAATTAAAATTATGACTTAAAAACTCGATCACCAATTTTTTGGATGATATGGTTCAGATCTCTTCCAACTTAATCAAAGGTCTTGGGTTCAAACTAAGTCTTGGAAATGCAGCAACATTAAAACTGTTGAGTAAGAGTTTTGGCGCTCATTGTGATTATATACTCGATTCCAGAGATTAGTCTCTATAGTTGCGAAAAGAGGATTTCTGGTTTACAGCAAAACAACACTACTTTCAAGTCTCACTTCTATTTAATTTCATGAGCTACCTTGTCGATTTTATATTTTTAAACTACTCAAATACGATAAATTGTTGGTTACAAAATATATTACTTTTTTGACTGGATTACAAAACATATTATTTTTGATTGGTTGACAGAGTGACAAATAGCACCTGAAACTTACACACAGAACTGTGACTCTGCAAGATTCCGGGTTTTGGCAACTGCAAAAACATATTAGTTGAGCTAGCTTTTACGGATTGGAAAACATATTATTACTTTTTTATTGGAATTGGAAAACATATTATTATTCTTTTACAATTATGACTTAAAAACTCGATCACCAATTTTTTGGATGATATGGTTCAGATCTCTTCCAACTTAATCAAAGGTCTTGGGTTCAAACTAAGTCTTGGAAATGCAGCAACATTAAAACTGTTGAGTAAGAGTTTTGGCGCTCATTGTGATTATATACTCGATTCCAGAGATTAGTCTCTATAGTTGCGAAAAGAGGATTTCTGGTTTACAGCAAAACAACACTACTTTCAAGTCTCACTTCTATTTAATTTCATGAGCTACCTTGTCGATTTTATATTTTTAAACTACTCAAATACGATAAATTGTTGGTTACAAAATATATTACTTTTTTGACTGGATTACAAAACATATTATTTTTGATTGGTTGACAGAGTGACAAATAGCACCTGAAACTTACACACAGAACTGTGACTCTGCAAGATTCCGGGTTTTGGCAATTGCAAAAACATATTAGTTGAGCTAGCTTTTACGGATTGGAAAACATATTATTACTTTTTTATTGGAATTGGAAAACATATTATTATTCTTTTACAATTATTAGCTAAGCAGTGACATAAATAATTAGTTTGAGATCTATTTAAATACGTACTACGTACTAGCTATATTATTGCTTGGCTTCTTTGAAAAAGAAATGTGGCTGCAAAAGAGAAGTGGGCAAAAAAATTCGCATAAAATGTGGGGCATACAAATATTGCGGCTCCACCAACCCTTATTATAATTTGCATGTGATGATTGAATAGAAGCAAAGTTGTGCAAGAAAACTTTTAGTACTATATATATACTAGTATTTGTTATTTTCCTGGAGCCAAAATGGATATCAACTCGTGATAGTGAAATATCAACTAGTGTGTGTGTATATATATATATATATATATATATATATATATATATATATATACTAGTTTTTTTCTCTCCTTGTGAGAAGAGAGTCTTGACCTAGTTATCTTTTACCCTAGCCGCTTACTATGAAACCCCACACCATGGATGCTTTTGGTAACCTTCGACTTGACGGTGGTGAAGAGGAGTTTGTGGATGTTCAACCACCTCCACAACAGAATGATCAACTTAATTCGAACTTGTGTTTTGTTGGACGTTTCATCACAACGAGGTCTATCTGAGTTCCTATGATGAAGGAACAAATGGCTACTGTGTGGTAGCCTGTGCGAGGTGTTTCTATCAGAGAGATCGGAGTAAATACATTCTTGTTCCAGTTTTTCCACGGGTTCGATTTTGATAAGGTGTACAATGATGGTCCTTGGAACTTTGATGGCCATCTTCTTCTTCTGCAAAAACTGGTGGTAGGGGAGATTCCAACGACGATTCCATTGCACCATGCTCTATTTTAGGTCCAGGTTCATGATCTTCCTATGGGGTGTATGACGTTGGAGGTAGGGAAGCTTATGGGGAACTTTGTTGGTGAACTCATTGAATATGATCAGAAAAATAGCTCGAATTTTTGGAAGTCATATATGCATATTCGGGTTAACGTGGATGTTCGTAAGCCATTGGAACGGGGCAAGAAGATTCGTATGTTCAACGGTGTTATCTCTCAGGTTCGCTTCAAGTACAAGAGGTTAACAGTTTTTTGCTTCTTTTGTGGTATGTTGGGTCACGCTGACACAACATGTGAGCAACGCTTTGCTTTGGAGATTGATAAGAGGGGGTGGAGTGCTGATCTCCGGGTGGAGCGTCGCCGTCAAGGGATGGCCAGTAGTTGTCGTTGGCTGAGAGAGGAAGGAGACAATGCATTCAATTCCAGTGCTAATTTTCAGGCGGCCTATAATGAGGGAAGGAGCAGTTTTGGAAATAATTTTGAAAGTCCTAGGAATGAGGAAAGGAATAATGGTAGCAATGATGGAGGTAATCATGTAGTTAATGATGAGAAGAATATTATTATTCCTCCTAGTCAGCAAAATTTTACTGATGCTACAGCTGACAGTTCTTCTCTCTCCACAGTCACAGTGGTTCCACATGGTTCTATGAGTCAGCAAGTTGCCACCGGTACTGTTGCTCCATGTGGTTTGCACGCAACATGTGCTGCTGCTCGAAATATCGTCCCTGGCCAAACGGTTCAACAACCGAATGTGAAAGTTCCACTCTTGGGCCCAACACCAACAGTGACTGATGATGTGCGTCGTAAGAGGGGACAGACAGAGGGGGAGGATGATCAAAATATGGATGCTTCATCTAGTGGTACAATGATGCCTTTTTTATCGACACGTCCTGGCAAGTAGGACTGCCGGGACCAATGAGTATTTTAAGTTGGAACTGTCGAGGCTTGGGTCACTCGTCGGCAGTTCCTTTGCTTCGGGACCTGGTCCGGTGTCATAAACCAGATATTATCTTTTTGTATGAAACTTTTGCTAACGTTTAGTTCATGGATTCAGTTCATCGTATGATTGGTTTCGATAATTGCTTGGCGGTTGATAGAGTGGGTCCGACTGGAGGTGTTGCTGTTCTATGGTTGAAGTCAGTCAAGTGCTCGGTTATGAGGTATTTTTGTCATCACTTAGACTTGAAGATGGAAGATTCTAGAGTTGGTCGTTAGAGGTTAACAGGTTATTATGGCTATGCTAATAGAGCCCATAGGCGTCAATCTTTGGCGCTGATAAGATAGTTAGCGGGTATGTCTCAGTTACCATGGTGTATATTAGGAGATTTCAATGATCTTCTCTCTCCGGATGATAGGTGGGGTAGGTGCGACCACCCTCCTTATCTTATGTGTGGGTTTAGAGATACAATACTAGATGCTTGGTTGGTTGATATTGATATGATTGGCTTTCCCTTTACTTGGAGGCTTGGGTTAGGGACTCCTCATGTCGTGGAACAAAGACTTGATAGGGCTTTTGCTACGAGTGCTTGGCTTAATGCTTTCCCTTATGCCCGGCTTTATAACTTAATCTCTCCTAAGTCAGATCACTTACCTCTTTTTCTGACTTGTGTTCCTCCTAGAGAAGAATGGCGTGCGACTCACTTTCGTTTTGAGAATTCCTGGTTGGCCGAATCTGATATTGGCGATGTGGTTCATGAAGGGTGGAATAAGGATGGTGGTCATCATGTTCTTGCTTAGCTTGATATTTAGTCCAAATTGAGCTACACAACTCCAAATTGAGCGAAACCAGTGCCAAAACGACCGGCTTTAAGTCTATTTTCAAAGACAATCAGCCACATGATTTTTGGATCAACCGAACAGTACCAGTTTTAGGAGGACCGAAACAGTGTCCAGACATGCACAAAGACTATAAGCAAGTAAAACTCATTATGATCGATCACCATGAATTGTCAATCACAACATAAAATAAAATTTGTCAAACACCTAGCATGCAATTCATATCAACACCTATGAGCACCAAATTTCTAGAGTTGCAACCATCACCAACGAGCAATTATTTCAATCAACACATCATCAAAATCATCGCTCAAACACTTGACATGCAAAATCATAAATTCTCAACAACAAATCATCATATGGCAACAATTATTATTATGAGCATAACAACATATCATTTAGGCATAGGAATGTGAGGAAATCAAGCATATCAGTGTTGACTCCTTGGGGCCGTAGTTTGAGAATGAAATTTCGTGAAGGTATAGAAGAATGTAAGAAGAAGCTTGAGTACTTTCGGGGTAGGAGGGATGTTGGGGGAGTATCTCATTTTAATAAACTATCTAAGGAGTTGTGTAGCTTGATTATGAAGGAGGAAATGTTTTGGAAGCAACAAGCAAAGAAGTTTTGGTTGAAGGACGGTGACTTGAATACGAAATTTTCTCATGCTTCGGCTACGTGTATAAGGTGAACGGTGTTCTAAAATTGAGAAGGGATGATGGCGTGGTAGTGGAGGATCAGGCCCATGTGAAGAGTGTGGCGATTAGTTATTTCCAAGAGCTCTTTGCGAGTACTGATGGTGTCTATGAATCGGTCCTTGACTCTCTCAACCAAAGGGTTATGGAAGCTGACAATGTTGATCTTATTAGACCGTTCCATAAAGATGAGTTTCGGTGTGCTTTGATGGAAATGGATTCTGATAAGACCCCCGGTCCGGATGGCTTCAATCCGGGTTTCTACAAGAGATTTTGGGAAGATTTTGGCGATGAGATTACCACAGCTTGTATAGGGTGGCTGGAGATGGGTCATTTTCCGACTACGCTTAATGATACCAACATTGCGCTTATTCCAAAGAAAGATGATCCATAAACTATGAGGGATTGGCGGCCCATTTCTCTTTGCAACGTTCTTTATAAACTTGTTTCCAAGGTACTTGCTAATAGACTTAAAGTTATTCTTCCTAAATGCATTTCTATTGAACAATCTGCCTTTGTATCTGAGCGCTCTATATTAGATAATGCAATGATTGCTTTTGAAGTTATTCATTACTTAAAGAATAAGCGTAAAGGAAGGAAAGGGGAAGTTGCTCTTAAGATTGATATGAGTAAGGCATATGATAGAGTAAACTGGAATTACCTATTGTTGGTATTAAAGAAGCTTGGTTTTCATGATATTTGGATTGGGTGGGTGAAGATGTGTATAGAATCTGTCTCTTATTTTGTCATTGTTAATCAGGAGCCTATTGGACCGATTGTTCCTGGAAGGGGTATTCGTCAAGGGGACCCCCTTTCACTATACTTATTTATCTTGTGCTCTGAAGGTCTTACTTCTTTGATTCATCAGACAATGGCTAGGGGAGATATCCATAGGGTTCAATATATGTA
>JAZGSX010000166.1:0-25000 GCA_039519185.1 Astragalus membranaceus | reverse complement strand
GAAAGGAAGCTTATTTCAAATAGAAATCAGGATCAAAAGGCCCCGCGACTTGGGCGATTTACTTCCAAGATCCCAGAAACACATGGACTACGAAGAGGACGAGCTGGCCTACAGGGCCATCGACGAGCCAAGGAAAGAAAGGGAGCCCGAGCTGAGGGAAACATGGCAGGAGCGAGCCCAAGTTGAGGGAACACCTCGTGAGTCCCGACCCCAACAAGGCCATTTCACAGAGTATGCCTTGCTGAACGCATCTCAGGCGGAGATCCTCGCCGAATGCGCCGACGCGGAGTTTTAAGACGTCAAACAACCCAAACCTCTTGTGCAAAAGAAATGCCAGATCTCTAAAAAATACTGTTGTTATCACAACGGTTATGGGCGCGGTACCAACAAATGCAACACCTTGAGGGACAACATTGAAGAGCTAATTCGCAAGGGGAGGCTCGCCCAGTTCGTGAAAGAAGAAGAAGACGAGACTCTTGACTCTAAATAGGGTGCCGACCACCAGGACTGGGACTTGAAACTCAGCCTAGCTAGTTGAGAAATTTCATTGTATGAACACAAATGCAGAATGTAAAAGCTCGACACGAACGATTAACTGAAACTCATTTGCAATTATAGTCTTTTGCTCTAGTTCATTATCATTGACACTTGTTCCAAAAAATTCCTTAAGAGTGAGAAAGAGAAAGGGGTCCAACTCCATAGTTAGGAATAGAACGAGGCGAGTTTGAGACCCAGCCTGGCCTGCTTGGAGGGATTGCCTAGCCTGCAAGAGCTACCTCAACATTAACTTCAAGCCAAGAACATCCTCCCAAGATGATGGTTTTGCGATTACATCCCTTGAAGGCACGATCGCACAGAGTAGGTCGACGCTGACGTGTACCTTGAATCCTGGTAAAGGAATCAAGTGTACCATGACATGCCAAAATAAATAAAGACTGTCGGTAAAAAGGGCAGCATGGGGACAGCACCACGATCGTTTGCGTTTTTCCTATATACCGGGGCAGGAATCTCATGACTCTCTCCACTTAGTGACCTTGGTGGTCACAACCTCGTTGGACGAGTTTTATCTGGGCTGAGTCCCGATAAATTGTGCCAATGGTATACTTCAATTTGACCTTGGTGGTCACAACCCCTTTGGACGAGTTCTATCTGGGCCGAGCCCCGGTAAACTGTACCAAGAGTATACTTCAAGTTGACATTGGTGGTCACAACCCCTTTGGACGAGTTCTATCTGGACCGGGTCCCGGTAAACTGTGTCAAGGGTATACTTCAAGCTGACCTTAGTGATCATAACCCCTTTGGACGAGTTCTCTCCGGGCCGATTCCCAATAAACTGTGGCAATGGTATAGTTCATTACAAACTGTCCCAACAGACATCGGTAACTCAACTGCCAAAAGCAAGTCAAAATTTGTGACTATCTATTTGAAAAAAATCCTAAGTCCAAATTCTAAACACAAAGCAATATACGAATATTGAAAGATTGAAAGTTAAAAATGGTACATTGACCAAAGAAACACTGGGCGAGACCTTGGGGTCCCAGGCACGAGGCGCCAAGACGGGCGCGAAGGATCCAGAGGCGAGACCTTGGGATCCCAGGCACCGGGTGCCAAGACGAGTGCCAAATTCTGCAGCTGGGCAAAACCCCGTGGTCTCGGCCCCCAGGGCGCCAAGATGGGCGCCAAATCCTGCAGCAAGGCGAGACCCCATGGCCTCGGCCCCCAAGGCGCCATGATGGGTGCCAAATCCTGCAGTTGGGCGAGACCCCATGGTCTCGATCCCCCAGGGCGCCAAGATGGGCGCCAAATCCTGCAGCCGGGGGAGACCCCACGATCTCGGCCCCTAGGGCGCCAAATCCTGCAGTTGGGCGAGACCCCATGGTCTCGGCCCCATAGGGAGCCATGATGGGCGCCAAATCCTGCAGCAGGGCAAGACCCCACGGTCTCGGCCCCCAGGGCGCCAAGATGGGCGTCAAATCCTGCAAATGGGCGAGACCTCATGGTCTCGGCCCCAAGGGTGCCAAAATGGGCACCAAATCCAGCTGCAGGGCGAGACCCCATGGCCTTGGTCCCTAGGCGCAGGAGCCGGACAGGTGCGAGCAGGGGACCTTGGGGTTCTCGACCTTGTTCTCCCTCTCTCTCTCTCTCTCTCTCTCTCTCTCTCTCTCTCTCACTCTTTGGGTCTCGCCTTTCTCTCTTGTGGAGTGGGTTAGATTTTGCAAAGGGTAAGAGTTCACCTCCTTGATAGTTGGTGAAAAATTATGAATATTCACCTCCTTGATGAAAGCCATTACCAGGCGGTAAGAAGATGCCTCATTACAACGAACTACCAGGTGCTCCCGGGGGCAATGACACTGTCGGCAACAACAAGCCAGTCCGCCGGGACAACCCAAGACAACCTGCAGAGGCGGATTGGCCGGCAGGAACGATGTCAGCAAAGACTTCTAGCCAAGACCATCTTTCGGAATAATCTCGGCTTGGGGGGCAACTATTCTAGACTGGGCCATGAGACCCACTCCAGCAAAGACTTCTACTATGTTTTTAGTTCTTATAAAATTTGGATTTTTGATTTTAGTCCCTAAAAAAAATTCATCTACTCTTGGTCCCACGAGTTTTTTTCATCAGTTTTAATCTCTCGTGACTTTTAATAGCGCCTAAAAGTGCTATAAAAAGTCATGAAACGCTGTAAAACTGATGAAAAAAAAATCAAACTTGGGAAATTAAAAGTAGGTGAAATTTTTGTAGGGATTAAAACCTAAAAAACGAAATTCTATAGGGAAAAATATATATATTTTACCCACAATTACAACTAAAGTGAAAATTAGGCCTTATCCTTTGCCATCAAATTAGTCCTAATTTTTATATGGACATCGGGTGACTTTTTTGCTTATATTTCTTATAATTGATATTAGCAAATTTGAATAGAATCTCACGTGTTCATGAAAAAAAGTGAAAATTATAACGTGACAAAATTTTGAAGTTTTATCAAAAGAGTATTTGTTTGCTAACAAAAGATGGCCAAAAATTTGACATATCCAATATTTTCAACCTATTCCAAATCCCTATATTATTTGAGTTTACACGCAGTCTGATCTCTAAATTTGTTTGTCTCATAAACACTCCCCTAGGTTTTTGTACCATTAGCTAAGAGATATACTTGTCATGTTCTTCCTGAGGAAATGAAAATGAACCTAATATTCCATAAGGATAAGAACAAGAACAATATTGAACTCTACCACATGGCTCTGCACTCCACTCTACACCCAGAAAAACACTTTGTCTTCCCATGCATCATCAGTGATGAACATCCGGATCCTCTTAGCACTAGCTTGCAGCTATCATGATCTGTGACTATTTTGGTGCCAAAAAAATTCATATTATGTAATTAGCTTCCATTTGAGCAGTTTTTGGCCTAGGTTTGGTTAAAAGTAGCCGTAGCAGATAACTAATGGATAAATTGATATTTTTAGTTAATGCTTAAAAATGAGATGGTCTCATCATTTAATGAGAGGACAAATAATAAAATTAATTAAAGTAATAAGGTAAAAATGAGAGAAAAATGAAACATCGATCATAGTTATTATAAACTCAAATGCGCTACATTAAGTAGCGTCTAAAAAAATGTTGTAAGCTAAAATGTACAAGCTAGTGTTACCAAACCCCTCTATTTTTCTTCTACAAACTTATCTGTCATCCACTAGTGGTTGGCGTGGGAATGCTTTAGCTAGTAGTCTTTCAGGCTCCACCGAACTGGAGGAGTTTCAGGTGTTTCTGTTTAACCTGCACACCTTAATGATGTTCCACTTTAATTTGGGTAAGAGACTCACATTGGTCCGTCTAAATGGGACAACTATGAGTAGGCTTGACCGAATCTTGGCCGGTGACAAAGGTCTCTTTATGGTCGTAAACAAACTCAACGAGCTTGGTTTTACAGATTTATAGCACTGTAGTGCAATAGTTTAGTATGACTCGTAGCTAATCAACCAACTCTATATCCAGTTTGCTTTCTCTAACTCTCTTCTCTATTTCAGTTTGCAATCCTTTCTTAATTTTTTTACTAATTTGTGATTTGTTTGTGTTTTCGGAACTTCCTCTCACTACCATTGTTGTTGCCTTAGAATTTCCTCTCACTCCCATTCAACTATTGTTGCTGGTAAGTTGTACCTCTACATCAATTTGTTTCAATTTCACTTGAGAAGAAGGGTTTCTGTGAGCAACCTAGGGTTTTTGCAAAAACAAGAGGGATTTCTCTCAGTTTTATGTTTTGATACGCTTTTGTTCCCCTTTCAAGGGTGGATAAATTATATTGATGATTTATGTTTGGAGAAAAAGTAAATTGGGTTTGGACACATCTTTTAGTTTTATGTTTTGATATGCTTTTGTCCCCCTTTTAAGTGTGGATTAATTATATGAGACATTAAAGGTAGGGTCCACTGAAATACCTCACACAACACTTTAACCAATCCTCATAATAAGGATCGTATTCAAATGGATCATATTTTTATCATTCAGTTCGTCTCTTAAGAAGAGGAAGATCAATCAAAATCATAGGTTATTGCTCTTTTTCAGATGGGTAAATAAGTGAGTTAAAGTCAGCCAAAGCCCTCCTTTGAACTGGGTAAGGTGAGGTTTTAAAATTGGGCATCCACCTATAAAATTAATCAGCCTTGAATTTCCCACTTGGAGGGTTCCATATAGTTCCAAAAATCCCGCATCTTCTTAAATGCCACAACTAACCCTACTCAATGCAACAATTACCTACACTAACCTCCCAGCTTAAGAGACGACACATGTGTTCCTGCTGACCTGATTACGCCTAGTGTCACTTAATTCGTTATCAGAAATGATATTCAGCCAAAACATTTGGCCAAAATACAGCCAAAAATACCAAATACCTGCAAAATATGCTGGTGGGACCCATATGTTGAAATATTAAAATATTTTTTATAAATAATAAAAGAAAGAAATGAGGCAAAAAGGAAAACAGTGTCCATCGTCTCTCGCAAAACAACTTTGCTCTCGTTCCTCCCTCAACGAAAACATGGAAGCTCCCACCCTCTCTCGTTCCTCCCTCAACCTCTGCTCTCACCCCTGACCTCCTCCCCCGTTAGTCGTCCGCCGCCGTAAAGACCACCACTCCAAGAAACACGCTTCTTCTTTTGTTCCACGACTCTTTGATCACTCTACTTCACCATCCAGCACCATTGTGAGATCGTTCTCTTCTTCAAGATGATGGTAGATTAATTGATGGTACAATGTTTGTTTACTTCTTTCAATTAACGCGATTATAGGGTTTCTCCAAGTATATTTTGTAAATTAGCATTTCTTTTTGTTTTGTTAGGGTGCTTCAACATGATATAACAAGAAAACAAGAAAACCATTGATGTTTGTGCTATTAAGGACATTTGACTTTGTGTTTGTATTCTGGTTACTCGTTAGAAAGAAAAGACTCTGAAAAATCAACTTGGTTTATGACATCCAAAAGTTGGTTAATTGTAGTTGTAATGTGGCTATGTGGTTCAAATGGAGCATGTACATGTCAGACTAGAAATCTTTTAGTTATAGTTACATTAATTGTCCTATTTAGCACTTAAATAGAGTCCTCATGTTGTCTCTCACACGCACTCCCTCCTCCCTCGCAGTCTCTCACACGCACTCCCTCCTCCCTCGCGGTCTCTCACACGCACTCCCTCCTCCCTCGCGGTGTCTCCTCCGTCGCCCTGCTCTCCCGTTGAAGCTCTCACCGCCGTACGCCGCCATTCACGAAGTTAGCATCATTTTCTCCCTCTAATCGCGCCTCTTCTCTGCTCCATTCCTCTCCGTCGTGTCTCCGCCGTGACTACGCCGTTTCGCAGCTTCTTCACCTCTTCTCCACAACCTTCTTCCACTCAGGTAATTTATAGTGATTTATTCCTTAATTTGTCCCTAATTTGACTGATTGCAAAAACCCCAATTTAATTTGAAACGAAACCCTATGAGTAACTGGAGTAAACATTTGGCTAGACTAAACATTTGGTTCCCATTCAGCTTGGGCTTTGATATCCGTACAAATTATAGGTCTTTAAAAAAAACAATGGATTTATTTATGTTTGCATTTTTGTACTCAGGTTCCATTTGAATCTTAATGTTATGTGTCTGTAATGCAAATGTGATTGATTGGGATATAATGTCGGACAGGTATAATGTCGGTGCGTTTGCGACACAAGTGTACAACAAACTATATAGGCAAAGTTAATCAGAATCTTACAAAATGTCAAAAGGAAAGGATTGATGGTACCCCTTTTAAATGGTTAATGTTCTTACCGGGAAAAATAAACATATCTGGAATTCTGTTGGAAGAATTATGTAGACGTTGGGACGAAAAAAGAGGGGGGTTTAGAATACAGAATAAGATAGTTGATTTTAGTCCTTTAGATGTGTGTTATGCCGTAGGACTTGGCATAGTGGGAGAAGAAGTGGTTTTTGAGGATGACATTAGTTCATATACCCTCACTTTACTTGAAGGAACAAATATGAGTACATCCGCAATTTATGAAAAACTGATGACGCTTACCGGGGATGAGAATGTGGATGATTTTTGTAGACTGTATATACTGCTTGCAATGGAAGAGTTTTACTTCCCCAACTCATCCACTGGTATTAGTTGTAGATGCATTAAGCTATTAGACAATCTAGATGACCTTGGAACATTTAATTGGGGTCTTGCAGTGTATAATAATTTGGTGCAGAAGTTGACAAAAGTTTTGCATACTTTGGAACAATCAAATACCTCAACAATTTTGTATCTTATGGGCTGTGTGGTTGTGCTACAGGTATTTTATTGTGTTGTCATAAAATATGTCAATTCTTTTTCCTTGTATGTTATATCTTTTACCATCCAATATATATTACTCTATAGGTGTGGGGAATTGAACATGTCTGGCCAAACAGCAAGATGAGTCCGAAAGTTAAAATGTTGTTTCCGCGTTGTTTGAAGTGGCCTGATTTTTGGCTTGATCGGAAACAAGTTTTGGCCTCATTTCAGAATAACCAGGTAATACTATTGGGAAACATATGTCAGTAACTTTGTATTTGATTTTGACATGGCAACTGTCATAAGTTGTGGCTTGACAACTCATTCTTTTCATATTGGTATATTGTTACTAGGTTTTTCAACTCTTGAATGCAACACAACAAGAGATTGAAATTGATGTTGTGAGAGAAGCATTAAAAGAGGCACCAAATGGATTTCAGAATTTGCGACAGGTGAAAATTGAATTGAAGAATCAAAATGCCCTGAATGAACAGCTAGAGGCGGAGCAGAAGCTACTTGAAGAAAGACTAGCTAAAGTTGAACGCGATTTAAGTCAGCTAAAAAGCTTACCTCAATCAGAAAGGGAAATACTTGAACGCAAAATATGTGAACTTGAACGTGAATTACAAGAAGTAAAAGAAGCAAAAGAAGCTAAACATTCACAGTGTATTGAAGAACAGTCAAGTCAACCGGCTCCTGAACCACAAAATGTTGAGCACCTAAACATTGAAAGACAGTTAGTTGATGATGACCATGATGAATCAAATATGCAGACTCGACGAAGGAAGAATCCAAGAAAGATCCAAGATAGTACAGCAATGCGAACACCATATAAGGCTTTCCACAGGGGGAAAAAGAAGTAGGCTGTGTATTCCACGATTTGTTCTAATTAAAGATATTTATGTTTTCCAGGAGTTTTTTTGAAACCTTTAGTCCATTAGACGTATATGTATTCCACGAGTTGTTGTAATGGTTGTTACTACATTCTGGTTGTGGTGCATGCACAACAAAACTTTTTAGTTATTATCCAAAGTTTTTATAATGAGGTTCTTTGGTATTTTATCCCAACTTTTGTTTTACTTAAACTAATGCATTTGAAGAGTTTTACTTTCCCCTGTCCCCAAAAGAATGCAAAATGTAATATCTGAATCCCGAGTTATCAAACCCATTATGAAATTGAGTATGTTCTGTATGCAGCACCTCCACAGCTTCGAACTGGGCATGCTATGGTATGAACTGGGAATGCTACTGACTTTAATGCATGTATGATATTGAATGCAATATTTATTTGATACTTACTACATACGGAAAAATAAACTAAAACGGCCTTCGTGAGGAATACAACCATAACAGGGTAAATCCTCATGCTATTATTCGTCAGATAAGTCCCCATCTGTACAATACTCCGGGTAATTTTGTAAGTCCATTTCGTCAGGAATGGTTCGTGCCCAATCATGTCTTCTACATGCAGCGTGTACAAGTTGGTGCCTGTTAATTCGAATTTGCATCTGGTTATTTTCGTGCCTAACCATGTTAACTGCCTTTTCTAGAGACTCATCGTTGTCTTCAGTGACTTCAAGTGATTTTTGCTTTGGTGCCTTAATGCAGCATTGTCGTAGCTCTTGTCTCATCCTTATAGACTCCTCAAGACGATATTCCCACTCTCTACGATACTCATTCATGTTTAATATTGAGTATCGGTCTTGGGGGCACAAACTATATTGAAACAAGCCTCGCTCTAACACCCATACTCGACCCATACTTTCTAGTATTTCGTGTGGTCTATATGTTGTTCCAATTAAATTTGAATAGAAGGAAAATTCGAAGTAATCCATGTCAGTTGCGTTTTTTTCCTACACAACAACTACATATTAGAATAACAACAACTACATATTTATACTACTTTGGGAGATACATTGACATAATCAGGTTCAGAGTACCATTATTAGGTGCCCCATGTGAAGACACAGTGATATGTCATAATGGTTTTTAGACTGAGGGGGTTGGCTATTGTGTTACAAAAGTTGGTGAATTGAGTGGACACCTTGGCCATTGGTCTTGGCTACTCAAATTAAAGGACATGACCTAACCCCTATGCGAATATATGACATAATCAGGTTCAGGGTACCATTATTAGGTGCCCCATGTGAAGACACAGTGATATGTCATAATGGTTTTTAGACTGAGGGGGTTGGCTATTGTGTTACAAAAGTTGGTGAATTGAGTGGACACCTTGGCCATTGGTCTTGGCTACTCAAATTAAAGGACATGACCTAACCCCTATGCGAATATATGACATAATCAGGTTCAGGGTACCATTATTAGGTGCCCCATGTGAAGACACAGTGATATGTCATAATGGTTTTTAGACTGAGGGGGTTGGCTATTGTGTTACAAAAGTTGGTGAATTGAGTGGACACCTTGGCCATTGGTCTTGGCTACTCAAATTAAAGGACATGACCTAACCCCTATGCGAATATATGACATAATCAGGTTCAGGGTACCATTATTAGGTGCCCCATGTGAAGACACAGTGATATGTCATAATGGTTTTTAGACTGAGGGGGTTGGCTATTGTGTTACAAAAGTTGGTGAATTGAGTGGACACCTTGGCCATTGGTCTTGGCTACTCAAATTAAAGGACATGACCTAACCCCTATGCGAATATATGACATAATCAGGTTCAGGTACCATTATTAGGTGCCCCATGTGAAGACACAGTGATATGTCATAATGGTTTTTAGACTGAGGGGGTTGGCTATTGTGTTACAAAAGTTGGTGAATTGAGTGGACACCTTGGCCATTGGTCTTGGCTACTCAAATTAAAGGACATGACCTAACCCCTATGCGAATATATGACATAATCAGGTTCAGGTACCATTATTAGGTGCCCCATGTGAAGACACAGTGATATGTCATAATGGTTTTTAGACTGAGGGGGTTGGATATTGTGTTACAAAAGTTGGTGAATTGCGTGGACACCTTGGCCATTGGTCATTGGTCATTGGTCATTGTTCAATGTGGTCTTCTATATATACAGAACTGGTGGTCTTCTTTGAACCCACAATATTTCTTTTATCAATTTGATCAAATTGCCTACATAATGAAAGATTATAGAGACCTATTACTTCAACTAGATTGGTGTTATGAGAACACAGATAATACACTCGCAGGAAAAAAGGCCATTAAAAAGGAATGGCGCCTCCGATTTCGAGAGTCTGTTTCTCTTCAATCAGACTTAAGAGAGTTGGAGGCACCAATTCCGGATTTAAAAGCGGCGGAGATGTGGCAACATGCACAGCATAAATACGTTGAAATGCAGAAAGCCTTAAATCGCCTTAGGATTGAGAATAACATTATGGCAATAAGGAGAGTACGATTTGGGATGGTCCATGTATGCAAAACATTTCTACACGCCAATAGTCATCGTATGTCTCAAGCAGAGGAAGAAAACATACTTTGCGCAGATGAGTACTTATCAAATACCGATGAAGAGTGAACTTCAACGTTAAGTGTATGTCGTCGTCCCCAACGACGTTTAAACTTCCTTTGTATTTAGTTGTACTATATCATGTTGTGCTAAGAAAATATGTTTATCCCAGTCTTAAAAGTTGGTTGTTTTTAACACTGATATAGTTAATTTAAGAAAAACTGATAATTATTGACAACTTTGATATAATCCATACATAAACTTTAACACTCCTACGTTCAAAGACATGTGAAAAAAAAAAGAAATGGCAAACTACAATACGTTTAGCATAGTAAACTAATTGTATGACCTTCACTGTGGTTCCCGGAACAACTCCATGATCTCTTCTACGGACCTCGTAACTGGTGGGTCAACCGAAGGAGCTAGTGTCGTGCGAATACACAACTCGATTGGGAAATCACTATAACTGTGTCTGCAGTGGTGCGAGATAATACTACGAACATGGTTAGTTGTTAGTACATCATACATGGACCACATACACCTTCCTTCTCGATCATATCGAGGATAACGGTACTTCATAGTACTGATCACGTGTTGTTCGAGCCTCAATTTATGGTGAATCTTTTGCTTCAACTCCTCAAAAGTTATATTGTGTTGAAGCCTAAGTGGTTCAGGTGGGTTTGAATCAAAAGCAACAAACTTGACTCCATCCCTTGCATTAACTATTCCGCACCTGTAGTATATATAAGACAGCACTGACCCCGGCGGCCAAGGAGATAACTCATTTTGACGCTCAATATCAATACGTCTAGCAAATTTAGCACTCAACTCTATTGGACCTTTAGAGCGAAAGGACATATATTGTGCTAACATATTTTGTACGCATAAATCAGTTATAATCTCCATGCTCACATACTCAACACTCCCATAAGCTGGCTCTGGACGTCGATAGAAGATTGAACGCAATATCCTTGACTCATCTCCACCCTTCTGTTGAATTATGGTTTTCAGTTCTTCAAAGCTCATGTCATCCTTGATCCTGATGGACTTCATCTTATGACTTTCAAACTTTACTCCATTAATCAAGTCTTTATGTTCCCCATCAATATAAACAACGCCCAACTTTGTGCCAATTTGGAATTGTGTTACCTGAGAAAGGGGCATCGGTCGGTCCACTTCTGCTTGTAGATTGCATATGATTTTCAAGTTGTGTTTGTTTGCCAAGAAATAAGTGTGTTGTGCTAGTATTTATATATGTCTCAATTACTCGTGCCCTGACGTGGGACCCTAAATTAGAGGAATGGGACCCTTATTAGAGAATGCATACCCCTGTGCGAATATCTGACATATCAATGTTCATAGTACCCTACATTGGTGTCCCATGTATCGACACAGTCATATGTCATAATGGTATTGAAGTAAGGAGGGTTGGCTATTGTGTTAAAAAAGTTGGGGAATTGATTGGCTACCTTGGTCATTGGTGTTGACAACTCAAATGAAAGGACATGACCTAACCCCAAGCTCACATGCTCACATATCAAGGTTTAGAGTACCATTATTTGGTGTCCCATGTATCCACACAGTGATATGTCTTAATGGTTTTCGACTAAGGAGGGTTGGCTATCGTGTTAAAAAATTTGGTGAATTGTTTGGCTACCTTGGTCATTGGTCATTGATCATTGTTCAATCTGTTTTAGCTTTCATTTTTTTCAGTACAGAGCACACACTCATAGTAAAGTCTATAATCTTAGCTACATGGAGAATTACACATTATGCATTCATAACTTTTTAGAGACATTAATAATCAAACCGAATGCACATTATGCATTCACCAACTTTTAGAGGCAGCATTGTGCAATGCTCAGCTGGGTGAAATTTTTGACCATAACAAACGAGCCTACGTCAACAGAAGTTCAGCTGCTTAATAAAATCTTATCATTCAATATCAAATTTACGAAAACATTCAAAATCAATTGATACCGAAGGAGCATTTGATACATAATCTTTGACAAAATATAAATTACAGTTAATTAATGTACAATTCATACTTCTGCATAACAATTTATACCTCTGCCAAAATCATAAATTATATACAATTTTGCTTTCATCAAAACTTCTGCCAAAATAACAATTTATACTCTTTCCCCATTTCCACATGAGGGAAGGACCTGTCCAACCATATCAGAATTTGCTTCAACAGCTCCATAGAGGCAGTGACCATCAGGCTTTATTTCTCTGTTCCCTGTCGACTTCTTGTTGAGGTTTTTTTGTCGCGCCTCTGTTTGCCATTGCTGACTTTTGTATTCTCAGGTTCACTACTAACAGATACACCACTTCTGCTAATACATCAAATGTTCCGGAACTTTCGCGTCTGCCAATACCTTTTCTTTAAATGTATTTCTTTCATCAAGTACCCATTTCAACACATACTCTCGACGAAATTTAAGTACATCGTCCTAAACAAATGTTTTTTTTTGTTAATACGAAATCACTAAAAGTCTAACATTTTTAATTCAAATACAAAATACAAAACAAATTTTCATTTACCTCCGAGTAGTAAGGCATTGTATTTTCACCATTCCACAATTCCAAGTATTTTAACACATATATTCCACAGTCATGGCTGTATCGACAAACAAGATGCATTTCAGAACATAAAAATAAAGATAATCAAAACCAACTAACAAATGAAACATTTATAGAAGAAACCAATTAAATGACTTACCAATTATGTTGTTTGGGCAAATTTTCATGATGGATCTTCACAGCATTGTCAACAACTTCCCTTTGAACAATGATACTCAGCAACTCTTCAAAACGGGAGCACTAAAAAATCACAATTATTTAAATTGTCAATTTATTTGGAAGGCCTGAAAAGTGTTAAATGAAAATGAAAAACCTGAAAATCAAAAAGTGTTATCATAACACAATACCATTGCCAAATCAACCAAATACCAATTCTCATCCCTTTCGTGTTCCAATGAGTCCAACACATACATCTTCGTTTCGTGTTTGTTTAGCACGTAGCACACCCAATGCCCATTAAAGACGGCTGGTGCAAAAATCTAAAAAATATATACAACTTAATTAGGTAATTTTCATAATTTTAACATGTACAACAATGGGACCCAAAGAGCTCAAAATACACGCTTACCAAATTGGAAGACCGTAAGTGATAAATGGGTTTTCCCGGGAACTTCTGATAGTGGCAATAATCTTTCAAAGTCCAACGCTTTTGGGACCCATTTTGGAACATTGGTATATCACGAATAACTTTCTCCTACATTATAAATCACTACGCTCAGTCAAACTGTATTAACAAAATGTTCCATAAATGAAATGCCTTAAATAAAAGAGTTTTAGATTTCCTCACAGCAAAGAATGAATTAAATACGAAACGGCTGACAACACCCGTTCTATTAATTTCTTCTTCCATCATCCAAACCGAAGTAAATGCAAACACCTGGAAAAAATGAACACACATAAAATACTAGTTCATAAAAATAATTAAAAAATCAAATAAAATAAAATAACAACTCATATTCAATAAAGGGTGTTACTACTTACAAAGTTGTCAACCCAACTCCTGGGACTAAAGGTTGTGAGGCTAGATCTTGTAAGAATATTGCCCTTCAAGTCAACCAAAGTTCTGCATAAATTAGACGAACCATTGTCAATAAATGTACTTATTCAGAAGTCAAATTATCAAAAAGATTAACACTTACTCGTCCCGATTTGACGTTGTCACTCGGCGGGTGCAAAATCGATACAAATCAACCAACGATTTGTTCAATTCACTCCGGTTTCCAACAATATCTTTGCTACCATCAGCTTTTGTAGCAACTTTCAATTCATCCTCAATCATTGACAGCCTCATCCCAATGTCCTTTTGTTTTTTTGATAATCTTTTCTTTTGGGATGAGCAGCCCCTTTGGACGTTTTCAATGACTTCAATGACAACTTCATTTGTACAATCTTCATCATTTAAAGGTAAATCCTCAACAACCTAATAACAAAAATATAAAATAAATCATTATAAATCACCAGCTTTTACAACAACCATAGGAAATCATTTATTAAATAACCTTTTCTAACCTTTTCGGGATCGAATATTTTTGTAACTAAACACTTGCCGGACCCTACATCAATCCAATCTAAAAGACGGGGAAAACGCGTCTTTTTTGAACTATCCCGCAATGATAGGTGGTCAACCGTCCAAATCTACATCATCACCGATTCACCATATAGTTCAATAGTCAAAATTTAATACTCAGTAATAAAAACTTTAAACTAATGTAACTTTTTAGTTGTACCTGTAGTAATTCTGCACAGCCTGCAATATAGAACGAATCTTTGTTCTTCCCTTCATTTAAACGAGGAGCGACACGGTCTAGGCTAGAAACTAATACCCTATAAACTTCACCACCCCAATTGTATTTACAAAGGCTACCTAAATCATTTAATAGCCTAAATGGTAGGGTATGGACATCTGTGGTAGTTTTTGGAAAGTATAAGGTTTTGAAAGCAAGAAGAATGTACAACCTACAAAAATCCTCTACATCATTATCATCGGTCAACTCTCCCATTTTCTCAACTATGGTTGACACTGTAATCACCCCCCCATTGAACAAATCTTTGACTCTAGATTCATTCCCATCATCAACATGAACGGGCTCTCCAACAATGCGAAGCCCCAACCCAACACAAACATCTAAGGTCGTGAAGGAAATAATCCTATTCCCAACCCGGATACCATGACTGTGTATATCCCACCTATGCACTAACTCTTTAAGTAAGACACAAGAAATCTTGTTTCTTTTCTCAAGATCAATGAGGGATTTAAAAGGTGTCATTCGAAGACATTTCTTTTGTTTTGGAGTCAAAGATGCATTCATCTTCACTAAAGATTCAGTATTCACAACGTGCCTCAGTCTTCCCATGATGTACAAGGAGCTGTATACTTGAATAAATGGACAAATTTTCACAAAACAGGAAGTCTAACACTTGAAAAAATGTTGGTGAATTATACAAACGAGAAGTCTAGCACTTGAAAAACATCATGATTTCAATTTTAGAACAGACCTACATAACACAATCAAAATAAATCCTACACTTTTTGAAACATAACCAAACAATAGACATTCCAGGAGCTGATATGAGCTACAGCAAAACCAAGCTTAAAATCTTTATTATGTTTGTCGTATAGATTAGAATAAGAAAGATAGAAAACATCAATTATGGACAAGAGGGCTCTATCTAACCCAATCTCTGGCACAATTATGAATAACATTATTGATTTACTAACATAGCTTATCAAACTGTATTTTATGCTAAAGTAATTCACTATTATTAAACCAATCAGACCAAAGAGCAGACCATAATTCATTTTTAACTAAAGTAACACAAATTATACATTACAATATACACTAAAGCATGTTAATCAAAATTGTGAAAACTTGCTTAGGGGTTACACAACTTCATCCAAATACCTTCATTGTGCCAGAGAGTATATATGCCCAGAAGAGTTGAAAATGAATATATCACAAGTTAACATGCATGTTGAAGAAGACAACAATCTGGTACGAAGATGAAGAAACAATAGGGTTTCCTTTCAAATTAAATTGGGGTTTCTGCAATCAGTCAAATTAGGGACAAATTAAGGAATAAATCAGTATCCATTACCTGAGTGGAAGAAGGTTGCAGTGGAGAAGAGGTGGAGAAGCGATTAAACGGCGGAGTCACGGCGGAGATAAAAACGGAGAGGAATGGAGCAGAGGAGACGCGCGATTGGAGAGAGACACACACGCTACCTTCTTGAATGGCGGCGGAGGGCGATGAGCGCTTGAACGGGAGAGCAAGGCGAAGGAGGAGAGACCGCGAGGGAGAAGGGAGTGCGACGGAGTGACAGCGACAGAGGAGGGAGTGCGAGGGAGTGAGAGCGAGAGATGAGGGAGTGCGAGGGAGTGAGGGGGCTTCTGTTTTTTTTTTCCAATTAAATCAGCTGGTCCCACAAGTATTTCCATTGTATCATACGTATTTTGTATTTTTGGCTGTATTTTGGCTACCATTTTTGGCTGAATAGCATTTCTGTAAGACTATACACAAAGAATCTAACGTATAGTGCTACATACACACAACTTATTTTTTGTGATATTAAATGTGATGTAAGAAAATTGCTGAAAAAACATAAGCAGGAGTCACAAAGATCGATCTTTCTTTCCAATGAAGTTGACCAAAAAAAGTCTGCATAGAATTTTGTTATGGTACGTAAGTATATCCATAGAATTTTGTACAGAAATAATGCTAGTTAGAAGCATGATATGCAGATAGTTATATTGTTTTTAGCTAGCTACTTAACTTTGCACTCACCAGTTAATGAATGTTTATACGTGTGAAAACCCACATAGAAGAAGCATCAAGTCATTGATTTTTATTTTGAACAACAACGGAAGATGAGAGAAAGAATGAAAGGTGACAAGTGATTTTTAAAGTGTGGCACAGATTATATTGACCACACTACTAATTTCATATTTTCAAAGAATGAAAGGAACGTTGCAGATTATTAGTGATTGAGTTTTCAAGTGGGTAACAAATTAAAAATCAGAAGACGACTATGTACACGTGTGGTGAATATGTACCACACGCGACATGATCATGCGAAGGGAAGGGATATGATTCTATGATTTATTATCATCAATTCATCACTACTACTATTCATTCTTCCAATCCAAATCTCCACACTCTCTAATCCTCCTCCATGGCTACAATCACCCAAAATTTGTTATGCAAACCTCTTATCCCTCTTTCAACAACCCAACCACCTAACTTCCCTCCCCTAATTGTTTCTTCTTTACCAAATTTTCAAACCAAAATTCATTCTCCTGGTTCCCCAATAGGACTCAAAGTCAGAGTGGGAGCTTCCTCTCGTCGTTTTATTACGAAAGCCACAGCAGCATCTGGCACAAAGAAAAAAGATGAAAGAGTTCAGCGCGTTCACAGCATCGAAGAGTTCGACGAAGCACTTAAAACAGCAAAAGACAAACTCGTAGTAGTTGAATACGCCACCAGCGACAGTTCAGAAAGCAGTGAAATATACCCTTTCTTAGTTGAACTTAGTCGAACATGTAACGACGTTGAGTTCCTTCTCGTTATGGGAGACGAATCAGAGAAAACGAGAGAACTCTGTAAAAGAGAGAAAGTAGATCAAGTCCCTCACTTCACTTTTTACAAGAGCATGGAAAAAATCCACGAAGAAGAAGCTATTGGTCCAGATCAACTTGTTGGGGATGTGTTATACTACGGTGATAATCACTCTGCTGTCGTGCAACTGCATAGTAGGGAAGATGTGGAGAAGCTGATTGAAGATCATAAGGTTGACAAGAAGCTTGTTGTTTTGGATGTTGGTCTTAAACATTGTGGACCGTGTGTTAAGGTTTATCCAACGGTTATTAAGCTGTCTAGACAAATGACTGATACGGTGGTTTTTGCAAGGATGAATGGGGATGAGAATGAGAGCTGTATGCAGTTCTTGAGGGACATGGAAGTTATACAGGTGCCTACGTTTCTGTTCATTAGAGATGGTCAAATTCGTGGAAGGTATGTAGGTTCCGGGAAAGGAGAGCTCATTGGTGAAATTCTTAGGTACCAAGGGGTGCGTGTTACTTATTGACTTCATTCTTATCTCTATACTCTATACTCCCTTCCTCATCTACACATACTTAATTGTTTTCTTTGTGTATCAATTGAGACTTCACTTCATTAACCTTAAATAATTGCAAACTTTTCTTTATACTGAATCACATGCATCCTTTTCTTTTTATCTTCTATTGATGAGTTTATTGGTTCATAGCCGCAACAGGTCTTAATTTTGGACCAATAAATAGAAACTCAAAAATAATCGGACGATATTTGTTAAATAAGTAAGCTAGTTCGACATGTACAAGGAACAAGATGAAATTTTACGCAAATATGTGAACTTTAAGATAAGCGCATAAGGATAAAACCAATAGAACAAAAATTAAAGAGATTGAAAAGAATAGAAATGGAGAAGAAGATGCTACACTCTTAGAGAATGGCAAGTCAAGTGAAAATTCTCCAGAAAGGTATGAAAATCTTTGATAAGAATCAGGAAGGTTCACCCTATTGAATATGTTTGTAATTCAATTGCTCTTAGTATTGTTAGGTGTCATTGGTAAAACATCAAATTGGCCAATATGTGGCCCAGTCGAAATATAGACCCAATATGGGCGCTGCATCTTTGTATAAATATACACATTCTACTCAGTCTTCGACAATATGTAATAATAAGACTTTTCGATACAGTTTCTTTTGAATTACTGTTTAATTGCCTTGCCCAGATTTTTCCCTCTCCTTTCCTGCGTTCTCTATTCTTTTCCTTCGCCCTGCGCAACTCTCCTCCAACAAATTGGTATAACAGAGCTATAAAGATCCTTCAAGATTCATCATGGCGATGCGAGACAACAGTGGCAGAGGAATTCCGACGAACCTCCCTGTCTTTAATGGAAAAGATTATGACCGATGGTGCGCGCAGATGAAAGTCTTGTTTCGTTTTCAAGATGTACTTGAAATCGTGAATGATGGTGTTCCACCATTGGCAGCAAACGCCACTGAAGTGGTGAGGAACAACCACCATGCACTGAGAAAGAAAGATGGAAAAGGGTTGTTCTTGATTCATCAAAGTGTTGATTCAAACATTCTGAACCTGATCATTGACTGTGATTCAGCAAAGGAAGCATGGGATATCCTCAAGAATGCATATGGAGGTGCGGATAGACTGAAGAAGATACGCCTACAGTCTCTCAGGAAGCAATACGAGGCATTGAGGATGAAAGATGGAGAATCAATTAGTGAATTCATTACGAGGTTAGTAGCTCTAACTAATCAAATGAAAGGCAATGGTAAGACTGTATCTGAAACAAGTAAAGTAGAAAAAGTGCTTAGATCCTTAACTCCATAATTCGACTATGTTGTAACTACCATCGAAGAATCCAAGAACATAGATGAAATGAAGTTAGATGAACTTCAAAGCTCCTTAGAGGCTCATGAATTGAGAATTAGGCAGAGCAATTCAGAGAAAGAGACTGAACAAGCCTTACTATCACACTCCTCTAAGAAAAATTGGAAGGCAGGCAACAAGAAATAAAAAGGAAAATGGAAGGGTAAAGAAAATGGATCTGGCAGCAAGAATGAAGAACAAGGAAGTTTCGACAAGAAGGAGCAAGATCTGTCGAAGGTGCAGTGCTATAACTGTCAGCAATTTGGGCATTATAGGAACAAATGTAAGAACAAGAAGGTTCCAAGGAATAAAGATCCTGAAGCCAAATTTGCAAGTGATGGAGGCACAAACTCTGATTCTGACTCAGAAGGATTAATGCTAATGGCAGTCATAGATGATGAGATTGAAGAAGACACTCATCTCAATGTAACAGTTACTGAAAGTAGTGAGCAAAACAGTGGGAACACTAGTGAAAGTGGAAACACTTGTGATGCTCAAAATACTTGTGCAATGTGTGAGGGGCAGGGCAGTGGTGACACTGGTGATGCCCCCAACATAGCCAGCAACAATGATGAAGAATTATCCTTCATGACAGCTACTGACACAGATTTGTTGTTGCTGAAGGCAGACACAAATGAGATCGAAGAAAAATCTGTCGAATGGTATCTCTACACAGGATGCTCAAACCACATGTACTGCCATAAGGAGTGGTTTGTCGAAATGAAGCAAATAAGTAAAAGAATCAGATTTGCAGACAACAACAGAGTCACTGCAGAAGGAATTGGTACCATAAAGTTTTTGTCGAAAGATGGAAAGTGGTGCTACATTCAGGAAGTGTTCAATGTACCAAAGATGAGGGGCAATCTGCTAAGTCTTGGGCAGATGATTGAGAAGAAATTCTCTGCCGAAATGTATGATAACAGTCTCAGCTTGTTTGATTTAAACAAGAGGCCGATCCTGAAGGTGCCAATGCAAAGTAATAGAACATTCAAGGTCGAATTGCAAGTAGTCGAACAGCAATGCCTCAAAACCACTGTCAAAGAGAAAAACTGGAAGTGGCACAGAAGATTTGGCCACCTAAACTTCAAAAGCTTAAGTCAACTACATGAAAAGAAGATGGTCATTGGGTTGCCAGCAGTAAAAATGCCTGGTGAAGTATGTGATAGTTGCTGCAAGTCGAAGCAACCTAGAAACTCCGTCAAATCAGAAGTGCCAGGCAGAGCAAAGAAGAAGTTAGAGGTAATATTCTCTTATGTTTGTGGTCCTTTTGAGGTCAGTTCATTAGGAGGGAACAATTACATTGTCACCTTCATTGATGAGTACACTAGAATGATATGGGTGTACTTGATCAATAAGAAACATTCAGCAACTTCAAGGTGATGATTTAAAAGCAAAGTGAGTGTGCAATCAAAACTCTTAGAACAGATGGAGGTGGTGAGTACAACTCACATGAATTTGCAAAATTCTGTGAAAATGAAGGCATAGTACATGAAGTCACTTCACCTTACACACCTCAGCATAATGGAACAGCTGAGAGGAAAAATAGAACCATCCTCGACATGATGAGAAGTATGATGAAGGAAAAGAAGCTACCTCATAGTTTATGGGGAGAACTAATAGCCACAACAGTATACATTCTGAACAAGTGCCCCACAAAGAGATTGATTGGGAAGACACCTGAAGAAGCTTGGCTAGGAAGAAAGCCAAGTGTCAAGCATCTCAGAATAATTGGCTCATTATGTTACAGACATGTCCCTCAGCAACTAAGGAAGAAGCTGGATGATAGAGCACAACAAATGATCCTTGTTGGTTATCATTCGACAGGAGCATACAAACTGTATGACCCTGTGCAGAAGAAAATAGTGAAGAGCAGAGATGTCATAGTAGATGAGTCGAAAAAGTGGAACTGGGATACTCAGAATGAAGAAGGAAGTGAAAGAACTACAATACTAGACTTTGATGAAGTTCAGGATCTAAAGGATCAGAATGTAGCTACTGAAACTGCAGAACCTGTTACTGTCGAACCTATCAGAAGGTCAAAGAGGGAAAGGCAGAGATCAGTAAGGCTAGAAGGATTCGACACATTTCCAGATTCTGCTATTACAGCAGAAGGAGACCTGACTCACTTTGCACTAATGGCTGAAGCAGAACCAGTAAGCCTGGAGCAAGCTCTTGATCACAAACAGTGGAGGGAAGCTATGATTGACGAGCTGAAGTCAATAGAAAAAAATGGCACATGGAAGTTAGTCGAACTTCCAAAGCAAAAGAAGGCAATAGGTGTGAAATGGGTCTACAAGACCAAAGTCAAACCCAATGGAGAAGTGGCCAAGTATAAGGCCAGATTAGTAGCTAAAGGTTTCCTGCAGAAGCCTGGGTTGGATTTCAATGAAGTCTTTGCCCCTGTAGCCAGGATCGAGACCATAAGACTGGTAGTGGCATTGGCAAGTCATAGAGGCTGGCCCCTACATCAACTTGATGTAAAATCAGCATTTCTCAATGGACCTTTGGAGGAGGAAGTCTATGTTTGCCAACCACCTGGATTTGAATTAAAGGGACAAGAAGACAAGGTTTTCAAGCTTGAGAAAGCTCTATATGGACTTAAGCAAGCCCCAAGGGCATGGAACAAGAGAATTGATGGATTTCTCTTGGCTCAAAAGTTCACTAGATGCACCAATGAACATGGTGTGTATGTTAAGAAGAATGGAACTGAAACTCAATTGCTGCTGTGCTTGTATGTAGATGATCTACTAGTAACTGGCAGCAATGAGATTGAAGTCGACTCCTTTAAGAGGGTGATGATGTCTGAATTCGAAATGAGTGATTTAGGACATCTATCATATTTCTTAGGAATGCAATTTGTGAAGACAAGCAAGGGAATATTTCTGCATCAGTCGAAATATGCAGCACATATCCTGAACACATTCGACATGACCAATTGTAAGTCAGTTTCGACACCAACTGACATAAGCAGCAAGCTGTCGAAAGATGATACAGAAAGTGAAGTAGATGCCACCCTCTACAAACAGATTGTTGGATCCCTTAGGTACCTCTGCAACACTCGACCTGACATTATGTTTAGTGTTGGAATGATCAGCAGATTCATGGAGAAGCCAAGAACCTCCCATCTAATAGCTGCAAAAGGAGTGATTAGGTACATTAAGGGAACACAAAGTCAGGGTATTCTATTCCCTAGCAAGACTGAGTCGAATGCTACCGCTGAAGTGTTTGGTTACACTGATTCCGACTGGAGTGGAGACAAGAGTGATCGAAAGAGCACAAGTGGCTATGTCTTCATGTATGGAACAACACCCATCTCATGGTGCTCGAAAAAGTAAAGCATAGTAGCTTTGTCCTCCTTCGAAGAAGAGTATGTGGCAGCTTCATTTGCAGCATGTCAAGTATCATGGCTAAGTATGCTATTGGCTGAAACTGGCCTGCACAAAATTACAGCAATGAAGTTACTGGTCGACAACAAGTCTGTGATAGATCTGGCCAAGAACCCTGTCGCCCATGGTAGGTCGAAGCATATAGAGACCGGATATCACTTCCTGCGTGATCAAGTCAACAATGAGAAGCTGAACCTGCAATATTGCTGCTCAGAACTTCAAGTAGCTGATGCAATGACCAAGCCATTGCAAAAGGGAAGATTTGAAGAACTCAGAACAATGCTTGGGATGATGTCACTTAGCAATGTGAATTAAGAGGGATCGAATATTGAATATGTTTGTAATTCAATTGCTCTTAGTATTTTTTTTTTTGATAAGCAAATGTTAGTGGGGGTGGGGGAATGTTAGTTTCCGGGGTTTGAACCTTGGACCTCCTTCTTGCAACTTTGCAACTCCTTCATGTCCCTTAGCTCGCCAACTGAGCTACTTTCCTGGGACTCAATTGCTCTTAGTATTGTTAGGTGTCATTAGTAAAACATCAAATGGGCCAATATGTGACCCAGTCGAAACATAGGCCCAATATGGGTGCTGCATCTTTGTATAAATATACACCTTCTACTCAGTCTTCGACAATATGTAATAATAAGACTTTTCGATACAGTTTCTTTTGAATTACTGTTTAATTGTCTTGCCCAGATTTTTCCCTCTCCTTTCCTGCGTTCTCTATTCTTTTCCTTCTCCCTGCGCAACTCTCCTCCAACACACCCAAGAACCAAAAAAACACAATGCTTTCAAAACTCAAGGGAGTATTTCTTATTTACCATAATCAAAGTTCTGAAACAATGAAGATACCAGGTTATTTATAGCCATGATGGTTATCACGGGTTCTTATCCTTTCCTTTTCTAATTTGATGGTTAAGAGGTTAAGGCTCTGTTTGGTAAAAAGTAGCGGATAGTGGATGAGCTAGCAGATAGCGGTTAAGCTAGTTGATAGCAAATGATCTGTTTGGTAAAACTAGCGGTTAAGCTAGTTGATGTAAAATGACATAAAATGATATATTTATTTAATTCATGATTACATTTATTTAATAAGGATAAAGAAATAATTTAAGAAAAATAAAAAAAGGTAAAAATGCCAAAAAAGTGAGATGTTATCCGCTATCCGCTAGCGTTTTGAAAAAACGCTAAATACTACTCAAAAAATGCTAAACGCTAGTGCTTACCAAACACGTGTACTCTTCATCCGCTAGTTTCATCCTCTACTTTCATCCATAGCGGATGAGACGTGCCAAAGAGAATCTAAATCTAATACGGGAGTAGCTCTCAAAGTTGCATCCTTTTATTTACTTATGCACCTCCCTAGCCTAAACAAATTTGACTTCATACTATATAAGTCTATAAGAAAATAAGCCAAGAGAATTCGACCTCGAATTTACGGCTCCGGTAGCTCCACCAAAATTGAATTTATTAGTGATGCTGAACGTTGCATTTAAAAATTAGGCTTAATTACAGTTTTGGCCCCCCTATTATGACCAATTCTCGATTTTGGTCCCTGAAGTTTTAATTTGACGATTTTGGTCCCCCTATTTTCCCAATTTGAAAAATCATAGTCCCCCTGTTCAATTTTGACTGACTTATCCTACGTGGCAGCCCACGTGGACTGCCACGTAGGCGAACCCCCCACCCCATCCCACCCCACCACCGACCCCACCCCATCCCACCCCACCACCGAATGAGATCTGCGATCTGCGAGAGCGAGAGAACGGGGAGACGAGAGCGACGAGCGACGAGCGAGAGCGACGAGCGACGGTGGTGAGAGGGAAAGGGAGAGCGACGGTGGTGAGATGCGAAGGAGAGAGAGAGGGGGGAGGTGCGAAGGGGAGGGGGGAGGTGCGAAGGGGAAGGGGTGCGAAGGGGAGGGGGGAGGGGGGAGGGGGGAGGTGCGAAGGGGAGGGGGGTGCGAAGGGGAGGGGGGAGGTGCGAAGGGGAGGGGGTCACGGTGGAGCGATGAACAGTGGGGGGGAGGGGTTCACGGGGAAGAAGAAGGGGGTGGGGGTGGGGGGTGTGGGGGGTGGGGGGTGCGCCTACGTGGCAGTCCACGTGGGCTGCCACGTAGGATAAGTCAGTCTCAATTTTGACCAATTAATAGGGGGATTATGATTTTTCAAATTGGGAAAATAGGGGGACCAAAATCGTCAAATTAAAACTTCAGGGATCAAAATCGAGAATTGATCATAATAGGGGGATCATAATAGGGAAAGTCTTTTATTCTTCAAGTGCCTATAAACCCAACCTCTGGGATCAACACGAGCTTAAGGAACCAGTCGTCACATATAACCTCCACATTAGAGATATTTTCATCCTGTATACATGTTTCT
>JAZGSX010000165.1:15000-25000 GCA_039519185.1 Astragalus membranaceus | reverse complement strand
GTGGTGGTTGTTGTTGTTGTGGTGGTTGTTGTTGTGGTTGTTGTTATGGTTGTTGTTGTTGTTGTTGTTGTTCAAGAAGATAATAAAGATTCTATTGAGAATATTTCAGTAGAGGCTGTTGTTGTTGTTGTTGTTGTTGTTGTTCAAGAAGATAATAAAGATTCTATTGAGAATATTTCAGTAGAGGCTGTTGTTGTTGTTGTTGTTGTTGTTGTTGTTCAAGAAGATAATAAAGATTCTATTGAGAATATTTCAATAGAGGCTGTTGTTGTTGTTGTTGTTGTTGTTGTTGTTGTTGTTCAAGAAGATAATAAAGATTCTATTGAGAATATTTCAGTAGAGGTTGTTGTTGTTGTTGTTCAAGAAGACAATAAAGATTCTATTGAGAATATTTCAGTAGAGGTTGTTGTTGTTGTTGTTGTTGTTGTTGTTGTTGTTCAAGAAGATAATAAAGATTCTATTGAGAATATTTCAGTAGAGGCGGTTGTTGTTGTTGTTGTTGTGGTGTTGTTGTTGTTGTTGTTCAAGAAGATAATAAAGATTCTATTGGGAATATTTCAGTAAAGGTTGTTGTTGTTGTTGTTGTTGTTGTTGTTCAAGAAGATAATAAAGATTCTATTCAGAATATTTCAGTAGAGGCTGTTGTTGTTGTTGTTGTTGTTGTTCAAGAAGATAATAAAGATTCTATTGAGAATATTTCAGTAGAGGCTGTTGTTGTTGTTGTTGTTGTTGTTCAATAAGATAATAAAGATTCTATTGAGAATATTTCAGTAGAGGCTGTTGTTGTTGTTGTTGTTGTTCATGTAACATCCTCAAAATTAATAGGCGAATTATTTGGATGTTAACCCAATAGGAATAATTTAGTACTAGACTGGTAAATTTATTGAGTACTAAAATTATTTATGGGATAACATTAGATCGTTAACCGGATAATACGGATCAAGGAAGTTTCGGATTCGAAATAGAGGATCAAGATCAATATGGTAATTGGACCACGCTACCACTTATTTATTAATTAAATATGTGTTTGTGTGTGTGTGTGTTTAAATAAAAGAAAGAAAAGAAGAAAGGAAAGAAAGAAGAATACGCAGAGAAGAGGAAAGAAGAAAAGAAAGGAGAAGAGAAAGGAGAAGAGAAAGAAGAAAGAAGAAGAAGAAGGATCACTCCCCCAAGCCCCAAAATTCACCATCTTCATCATCTCACTCTCCTCATCATAACCCAAGAGCTAGGTAAGATTTCATCCGGTTTTTCCCCTATTTTATGGCCTACGAATTTGGGGAGGTTTTGGAGGTGATTTGGCGAAATCGTGAGTTGTGTGATCAAATTGATGATTGAATCATGCTTAGGAACGAAGCTAGGAGCGGATTGAACGCGATTGGAAGCTCGGAACGAAGTTAGGAGCGGTTCGGTGTTGTTTGGGTTCGATTCGGTGATTTTGACATATCGGTGATTTCGGCTCGGCAACGACTCTCGCTTCAAGGGTGAGTTTTACTCACGTTTAGGTTTATTTCGTTTTGAAATGAGTTGTGTGATTTGTTTTCCAAAGATTCTGAGTCGAAAACGTTATTTCGAAATATATTGCGTTTTAACGAAATTCGTAATCGTTGAGTTTTTGATTGAATTGCTTGATTGTTTGATGTTAATTGGACTGGTATATTGTTTGGTATTGTCTGTTTTTGAGTTAGGAATCGATCGGGGGAAGTTTCGGATCAATCGGAAAGCAAAATTTCATAAAACAGGGCATTTTTGGCAATGCTGTCAAATGCGCACGACCCGTGCGTCCAGGGCGCACGACCCGTGCGCCTGGTTCGGGTTCAGTGTGCAAAAATGTCAAACAGGGGGCGCACGACCCGTGCGTCCAGGGGCACGACCCGTGCGCCCAGTTCTGTCCAAAATTTTCAAGTTGCCCAAAATAATTCCGTTTTGATTCCAATCCTTTCCTAATCCTTTCCTAACCCTTATATAAGGATATTAGGCTTATGATGCCATGATTTTGGGTGTGTTACAAAGGGTTTTATAAAACGCTTTTGATGTCTAAACCATTTCGAAAAACCGGATAAAAGCCTACGTGTGCAGATATGTTTTATTGATAATAAATGGACTATGAGTCCTATGTGGTAAAGTATAATTTAATGAACTAAATGTTCATATGATTGTAGATATATATATGTTATATCGAGTTTGGGTGACGACCCATGTTGACATACTAGGCGGGGAAGTCATGAACCCTTACCGTAGGCTCTGTGCCATTAGGAAACACTATTGGTTATGGGGTTCGCCGGGATTAGCAGTGCGTGCAGTCGGTGTTATGTTAAAAGTTATGTGTTACGTCCGCCGGGATTAGCAGTGCGTGCAGTCGGTGGTACGTAGAATTGTTTTGTAGTACGGTGCACCGGGATTAGCAGTGCGTGCAGTCGGTGTCGTACTAAGTTAGAATACTATCACACGGTTCACCGGGATTAGCAGTGCGTGCAGTCGGTGTCGTGTTAAATTAACCAGGATTTATAATTGGACCGAGAGTGTTAGTAGGGGTCTCGGTAGAACTCACTGAGATTGTATCTCACTGTTTAATTGTTGTTGTTTTACAGATAAACAGGGACAGAAGAAACCTCAGAGGCACGAGTAGGTGGCCCCGGGAGGAGAATAATGACTTAGCTTTATGTTCAAGTTTATTTTCCTTCTGTTGCCTATGTATTACAACACTATGGCATTAGTGTTTTGTTTATCCTTTTCCGCTTTCTTGTATGACTCTGATTACCGCAGTTGCTGACAGTTATGGTCTGAGTACCGAATGATCTTATTTGTGTATAAGATGGTTATGTCGTATTTCAGCAAAATATATTAATGGTATTCAGTGTCCAAACAGGAAATTTTTATCTCTGATGTTTATATTTGGTACGCTTTGGTATTTTTACAAGTTAAATATACCGGGGTGTTACAGTTGGTATCAGAGCGGTTCGACCTAGTCGGACTTAGCTTTTAGGGTCTTTACTTTCTCCAGTCGTGATTTTCTTAGTATGCTATTAGACATTGAGCTTGATCAACTTAATACTTTGTGCATATTTCGCAGAATCATGGCCAGAAGAGGTAGAGGCGTTCCTCCTCCTGTTGATCCAAACTTTGAATGGATGCAGAATATCATCGAGAATCAGCAAAAGATGATGCAGGATATGTTGCAAATGCAGCATGACCAAATGGCTCTGCAGCAGCCCAATGTTCAACCCCATCAGGAAGATCCTAACCGGGCATATTTTCAATTTCAAAAGATGAAGCCCCGACTTTCAAAGGAGGATCGGATCCAATGACCGCCTACTATTGGACTGATTCAATGGAGAAAATTTTTCAAACCTTGCAATGCGGGGAAGAAGAGAAAGTAATATTTGCGGCAAATGTGCTCGATGAAGATGCCCACACCTGGTGGTGTAATGCAAGACATATGATGGAACTCCAAGAAACTCCCCTAACTTGGGACAACTTCAAGGAATTATTTCTGAAGCAATATTTCCCTTCGGTGAAGAAGCTGAGTAAACAAGCAGAGTTTGTAAATCTTAAGCAAGGTGATATGTCGATTGGGGAGTACGCTGCGAAATTTGAAAGACTGTCTCAGTTCTATGAGTTGGGAAAGTATGCCCCAAATGATATGTGGAAAATGCAAATGTTCAAAGAAGGTCTCCAAGCTGATGTGAGCCAAGGACTCAGTTCTTACACCTTGGTTAATTATCCTGCCTTAGTGCAACAAGCATATGTTGCTAAGGAGGATCTGAGGAAAATGTATGCTGAGAAGAAAGACTATTGGAAGGGCAAGAAAAAGGTTGCTGAATCTTCTACTCCATCCAGGCCATTCAAGGGAAGTAATTATAAAGGAAAGCAGGCACAATCCTTTGACTCATCAAAGTTCCGCAAATGTGATACTTGTGGAAGACATCATCAGGGTGACTGTCGTCAAAGGCCAAACCGGTGCTATAATTGTAACGAGGAGGGCCACTATTCAAATGAATGCCCGAAAAAGAAGAGTTTTCAAGGAGCACCCAATGCTCCTAGGCAGGGGCGAATCAACACGTTGGACGCTCGAACCGTCACACCAACAGATAATCTCCTGAGGGGTACGGGATCTCTTTTTAATAACTCAGTCAATATTTTATATGATTCCGGTGCAACTCATTGTTTTATATCACAAGCATGTGTCGATCGGTTGGGTTTAGCATTATCTGAGCTATCCGAACCGATAACTATTTTAACTGCTGCCAAGGGTCGAGTCCAGACCCAATCATTGTGTGAAAATTGCCTACTTGTCATAGGGGACAGACAATTTGTTGTGAAATTTATCTGCTTGCCTATGAGAAGCATGGACATTGTTCTGGGTATGAATTGGATGGCTGAAAATCATGTAACAATCAACTGTGCCGATCGAACCATTAGCTTCGCCTCCGAATCCGTAGGGTTGACACAGGCAGATTTTGAAGCAACGATCTCTTACACCGAAGCAAGCCAGTCATTATTCCAAGGTGCGGAAGCTATTCTTATTATGTTGTCTGCATCTACTGAAACGGGTTTAGACTTGTCGTCTGTGCAAGTGGTAAATGAATTTCTAGATGTCTTTCCTGAGGAAGTTTCATCCTTACCTCCTGACAGAGAGGTAGAATTCTCAATAGAATTGATTCCTGGTACAGGGTCGATATCTATTGCCCCTTATAGGATGTCTCCTTTAGAATTGAAGGAATTGAAGTCTCAACTAGAAGAGTTAATATCGAAGAGATTTATCCGACCGAGTGCTTCTCCATGGGGTGCTCCGGTATTGCTAGTTAAGAAGAAGGACGGAAGCATGAGGTTGTGTATTGACTACCGTCAACTCAACAAGGTGACTATTAAAAACAAATATCCATTGCCGAGGATAGATGATTTGCTTGACCAACTTCGAGGTGCAGTGGTATTTTCAAAAATTGATCTTAGATCGGGCTATCATCAAATAAAGGTACGAGCCTTAGATATTCCGAAGACAGCTTTCCGTACGAGGTATGGACATTACGAGTTCGTAGTAATGCCCTTCGGTTTGACTATTGCTCCAGCGGTGTTCATGGATTACATGAACCGAGTATTCCATACTTATCTCGATCAGTTTGTAGTAGTTTTTATTGATGATATCTTGGTGTACTCTAAGACCATTGAGGAACATGTTCAACATCTCCGCATTGTTCTGAACGTGCTCCGAGAAAAGAAATTGTATGCTAAGCCGTCGAAGTGTGACTTCTGGATGCCGGAAGTAAAGTTTTTGGGACACGTGATTTCCCAATCGGGAGTTGCGGTGGATCCCAGTAAGGTGGAAGCTGTATTGAACTGGGAAAGACCAACATCTGTTACAGAAATAAGAAGTTTCTTGGGTCTAGCTGGTTACTATAGGAGGTTTATTCAAGGTTTCTCACAACTGGTTCTTCCACTTACCCGGTTGACTCGTAAGGCCCAACCGTTTATATGGGATGCCGATTGTGAGGAATGTTTTCAGGAATTGAAGGTTAGGTTGACTTCTGCTCCAATCCTAATTCTTCCAGATCCGTCTTTGGAATTTCAAATTTTCAGCGATGCTTCTGGGAAGGGTTTGGGATGTGTTCTCATGCAAAACCAACAAGTTGTAGCTTATGCCTCCAGACAGTTGAAGACTCATGAAGAGAATTATCCGACTCATGATCTGGAGTTGGCAGCTATTGTGTACGCACTGAAGATTTGGAGACATTACCTATATGGGTCTCGTTTCGAAGTCTTCAGTGATCATAAAAGCTTGAAGTATTTGTTTGATCAGAAGGAATTGAATAACAGGCAGAGAAGGTGGGTGGAATTTCTGAAGGATTATGACTTCGAATTTAAGTATCATCCGGGAAAGGCTAATGTCGTAGCCGATGCACTAAGTAGGAAATCCATTCACGTAGCAAAGTTTATGATGCATGAAATGGAATTGTTGGAGTCCTTTAGGGACTTGAATTTGAATGCAAGATTAAGGAAGAACCGGTTAGTGCTGAGCCACATGAGGATCTCTAGCTCATTAAGGGATTCTATTCGCTTAGCGCAGGAAAATGATGTGAAGCTGCAATCGCAGAAATTGTTGCCAGATTTTACTGAAGATAGGGATGGAGTGATTTGTTTCAACGGTAGAATCTGTGTGCCCGATAATGAAGATATTAAAAATCAGGTGCTAGAAGAAGCACACCGAAGTCTATTTTCTGTACATCCTGGATCCACCAAGATGTATAGAGATTTAAAGCAGATGTATTGGTGGCAAGGAATGAAGTTAGAGATTGCTGAATTCGTATCAAAGTGCTTAACTTGCCAAAGAGTTAAGATAGAACATCAGAAGCCTGCTGGTCTGCTACGGCCACTAGATGTGCCAGTGTGGAAATGGGAAGACATTTCCATGGATTTTGTAATGGCGTTGCCAAGGTCTCAAGCCAGTAACGACTCCATTTGGGTAGTTGTGGATCGGTTAACTAAATCAGCTCATTTTATTCCAGTCCGTTCTAGCAGTAAAGTATCCAAGTTAGCTGAGGTGTATTTGAAGAACATAGTAAGGTTACATGGGGTTCCTACCAGTATAGTTTCGGATCGAGATCCGAAATTCACTTCTCGATTTTGGAAAGCTCTAAATGAAGCATTGGGGACTAAAGTACTTCTTAGTACCGCTTATCACCCGCAAACAGATGGGCAGACCGAGAGAACTATCCAGACATTAGAGGATATGCTTAGGGCTTCGGTACTTGATAACGGGAAGAAATGGGAGGATCATCTTCCACTGGTTGAATTCTCATATAACAACAGTTATCATTCCAGTATCGGAATGGCACCTTTTGAGGCCTTGTATGGAAGGAAATGTAGAACTCCATTGTGTTGGTGGGAAGTCGGTGAGAACCGATTGTTAGGACCCGAGATGATTCAAGACACTACTGAAAAGATCCGCCAGATCAGGGAAAGAATGAAAGCCGCTCAAAGTAGGCAAAAGAGTTATGCCGACAAAAGGAGAAGGCCGTTAGAGTTTGAGTCGGGCGATCATGTGTTTTTGAGATTATCGCCAACAATTGGCACAGGTAGGGCATTACGGGTGAAGAAGCTCAGTCCTCGGTACATTGGACCCTTCCAAATTATCGAGCGAGTTGGGCCTCTTGCATACCGCATCGCCTTGCCTCCTCCATTGTCAAAATTGCATGATGTATTCCACGTGTCTCAATTGCGAAAGTACATTCCCGATCCAAGTCAACCGTTAGATTTTGAAACGATTGACCTCCGACCGGACTTGTCTTTCCAACCTCATCCAAATTACATCCTGGAACGTGGCGAGAGGACGCTACGGACGAAGTCAATTCCCATTGTCAAGGTGGTTTGGGATGGTTTTTTCCGTCGAGGAAGCTACTTGGGAGTTGGAGGACGATATGCGAACTCAGTATCCGTATTTGTTTTCTTGAGGTACGTTGTGTTTAATTTTGAGGACAAAATTTCTTTAAGTGGGGGAGAATGTAACATCCTCAAAATTAATAGGCGAATTATTTGGATGTTAACCCAATAGGAATAATTTAGTACTAGACTGGTAAATTTATTGAGTACTAAAATTATTTATGGGATAACATTAGATCGTTAACCGGATAATACGGATCAAGGAAGTTTCGGATTCGAAATAGAGGATCAAGATCAATATGGTAATTGGACCACGCTACCACTTATTTATTAATTCAATATGTGTTTGTGTGTGTGTGTGTTTAAATAAAAGAAAGAAAAGAAGAAAGGAAAGAAAGAAGAATACGCAGAGAAGAGGAAAGAAGAAAAGAAAGGAGAAGAGAAAGGAGAAGAGAAAGAAGAAAGAAGAAGAAGAAGGATCACTCCCCCAAGCCCCAAAATTCACCATCTTCATCATCTCACTCTCCTCATCATAACCCAAGAGCTAGGTAAGATTTCATCCGGTTTTTCCCCTATTTTATGGCCTACGAATTTGGGGAGGTTTTGGAGGTGATTTGGCGAAATCGTGAGTTGTGTGATCAAATTGATGATTGAATCATGCTTAGGAACGAAGCTAGGAGCGGATTGAACGCGATTGGAAGCTCGGAACGAAGTTAGGAGCGGTTCGGTGTTGTTTGGGTTCGATTCGGTGATTTTGACATATCGGTGATTTCGGCTCGGCAACGACTCTCGCTTCAAGGGTGAGTTTTACTCACGTTTAGGTTTATTTCGTTTTGAAATGAGTTGTGTGATTTGTTTTCCAAAGATTCTGAGTCGAAAACGTTATTTCGAAATATATTGCGTTTTAACAAAATTCGTAATCGTTGAGTTTTTGATTGAATTGCTTGATTGTTTGATGTTAATTGGACTGGTATATTGTTTGGTATTGTCTGTTTTTGAGTTAGGAATCGATCGGGGGAAGTTTCGGATCAATCGGAAAGCAAAATTTCATAAAACAGGGCATTTTTGGCAATGCTGTCAAATGCGCACGACCCGTGCGTCCAGGGCGCACGACCCGTGCGCCTGGTTCGGGTTCAGTGTGCAAAAATGTCAAACAGGGGGCGCACGACCCGTGCGTCCAGGGGCACGACCCGTGCGCCCAGTTCTGTCCAAAATTTTCAAGTTGCCCAAAATAATTCCGTTTTGATTCCAATCCTTTCCTAATCCTTTCCTAACCCTTATATAAGGATATTAGGCTTATGATGCCATGATTTTGGGTGTGTTACAAAGGGTTTTATAAAACGCTTTTGATGTCTAAACCATTTCGAAAAACCGGATAATAGCCTACGTGTGCGGATATGTTTTATTGATAATAAATGGACTATGAGTCCTATGTGGTAAAGTATAATTTAATGAACTAAATGTTCATATGATTGTAGATATATATATGTTATATCGAGTTTGGGTGACGACCCATGTTGACATACTAGGCGGGGAAGTCATGAACCCTTACCGTAGGCTCTGTGCCATTAGGAAACACTATTGGTTATGGGGTTCGCCGGGATTAGCAGTGCGTGCAGTCGGTGTTATGTTAAAAGTTATGTGTTACGTCCGCCGGGATTAGCAGTGCGTGCAGTCGGTGGTACGTAGAATTGTTTTGTAGTACGGTGCACCGGGATTAGCAGTGCGTGCAGTCGGTGTCGTACTAAGTTAGAATACTATCACACGGTTCACCGGGATTAGCAGTGCGTGCAGTCGGTGTCGTGTTAAATTAACCAGGATTTATAATTGGACCGAGAGTGTTAGTAGGGGTCTCGGTAGAACTCACTGAGATTGTATCTCACTGTTTAATTGTTGTTGTTTTACAGATAAACAGGGACAGAAGAAACCTCAGAGGCACGAGTAGGTGGCCCCGGGAGGAGAATAATGACTTAGCTTTATGTTCAAGTTTATTTTCCTTCTGTTGCCTATGTATTACAACACTATGGCATTAGTGTTTTGTTTATCCTTTTCCGCTTTCTTGTATGACTCTGATTACCGCAGTTGCTGACAGTTATGGTCTGAGTACCGAATGATCTTATTTGTGTATAAGATGGTTATGTCGTATTTCAGCAAAATATATTAATGGTATTCAGTGTCCAAACAGGAAATTTTTATCTCTGATGTTTATATTTGGTACGCTTTGGTATTTTTACAAGTTAAATATACCGGGGTGTTACAGTTCAAGAAGATAATAAAGATTCTATTGAGAATATTTCAGTAGAGGCTGTTGTTGTTGTTGTTGTTGTTGTTGTTCAAGAAGATAATAAAGATTCTATTGAGAATATTTCAGTAGAGGCTGTTGTTGTTGTTGTTGTTGTTGTTGTTGTTGTTTTTTGTTGTTGTTGTTGTTGTTGTTGTTGTTGTTCAAGAAGATAATAAAGATTCTATTGAGAATATTTCACTAGAGGCTGTGGTTGTTGTTGTTGTTGTTGTTGTTGTTGTTGTTGTTCAAGAAGATAATAAAGATTCTATTGAGAATATTTCAGTAGAGGCTGTTGTTGTTGTTGTTGTTATTGTTGTTGTTGTTGTTGTTCATGAAGATGAT
>JAZGSX010000165.1:7500-12500 GCA_039519185.1 Astragalus membranaceus | reverse complement strand
GCGCCAGTTTTTGGTGCAGGATCCCTATCGATGGGAACCAAGTGAATTCTTGTTCCCTTGACTTTTTAGTTCGTGTTCAAGCATAGAATACCTTATATTACTGGGTTGAAGTGTTCCATTCTGGCTCCTACGCGATTCAGTCTCGTTTACGAAAAATTGGTCGGGTCCCAGTCCCTGGGCGCCAACTGTGTTGCTGTCTGTGTTGCCCTGCGCCAGTTTCTGCGTTGCGCTGCTGGGCGCCGGATCCCCTCCTGCGCCAGTTCTTGGTGTCTCGTTCCCGTTTTTGTTTTTGGGATAACTTTTGACTCGGTACTCCGATTGAGGCGTTTTAAAATGCGTTGGAAAGCTTATTCAGAGGCCTAACTGAATATTCTACTTTTAAGGCAAAATAAATCAATTATTGTTACTGTCTTGCTGATTTTATTTAGTATGTGAGCCGCTGTTTTACGAAAATAAATTTTGTGCCGTTGCACAGAAAATGAGATGCCGTTTCCATGTTATAAATGTGCTGTTTGGATGCTGTTATGCAATTAAATGTTGCTGTTTTTAGAACTGATTTGACTGCTGTCTTGTTGGAGAGACGTGTTGCTGTTTTTATGAAAAAAAATGCCTTGCTGTTTTTATAAAGAATAAGTGCTGACTCGCGATTTAATGTCACTATTCACATGCTGTATTGTCGTTGTTTTATAATGGGATATGTGGCTCTCTTCTCGGAATAAATAGTGTTATTTCATAATGGAACATGACTTTTTTTTCCTTGAACAATAATGGTGTTGTTTGCGCTAGAGTATGTGCCGTCGGTTGAGATAAAAGGTGTCGTTTTCTTTAAGTTGCTAATGTTGCTGTTTTACCGTTGTCCTTGCTGCTGTTGTTGAGTAAAAATAATGTTGTCTTACGTATTGTCGTGCTACTGTTCTTGTGATGTTGTTGGTGCTGTTTAGCATATACTTGTCGACGTGTTTTGCGTGTATTGCCACTATTTCTATGTTGTGCTGATGCCGTTTTACGAGGTAGTTGTGATACTACAACACGAGATATCTTATGAAGTGAATTATAAGGAGGTACGACGTTATAGTAGTTATTAATTAAAATTACGAGGTAGCGGTGATGCTACACCACGTGGTATTTTATGAGGTGGTTTATAATGAGATGTGATCTTATAGTATTTGTTAATTAAATACTTTGAGTTGTATAACTGGCGCATGAGTCATGAGTCGCATTATCATATGCATCATTCGAGGTAGCTGTGATGCTACAACACGTGATTAATTTGGTGTTTCGCCCGTCGTGGCTTATCTTACGAGATCGGTACCGCATGCATATGCCCAGAGGGGTTGCATTGTTGCATAGTCATACATAAATATATAACGTGTCTTGGTGTTGACTTTCTGGGTTGCGAGTCGGTGTCTTGTGTGATGTTTTCGTTACGAGGTGGCTGTGATGCTACAATACGTGGTATCTTTATGAAGTGAGTTATAACGGGACATGATGATGTAATATCCATTAATTAAATAGTTTGAGCTTGCGTGGTGTTATGATGTTTTAACTTCTGTGTTATCGTGATTTACATGCTGCTTATATACCGCTATCATTTACCTATTATTTCTGTTAAGCTCACCCCTTCTGCTTGGAATGTTGCTCTATTGTGGCAACGCTGCAGGTGATCGTTAGCGCTCGTGGAGGATCTATTAGGTGTGCTTTCCTTCTCGTTGAGTCCGAGTCAGCTCTGATGTGTAACACCGGGGCGGGGTTTAGTTTTCGTTTTGCAAACTATTTCGGTTGTTTTGAGAGTTTTGGCTTAATGCCTATTTATTTTGGAGTTTGACTTGGTGTCTTATTTAATTGGAGATGTTAAATGATTTTTGTGATTCCGCTGCTTAGAGATTAATTAATTATACTTTTGAGGATTTATTTTAAATCAAATTGAAGTTTTTATGCGGTGAAAAATGTAGCGCCCTCGTGGTGACTCTGATAATTGCGTGTTTAATTAATATTAGTAAAAGGGGGTCTTACATTAGTGGTATCAGAGCAATGGTTGGTCCGTCCGGCCGGGTCATCGAGTCGTTGTGTCGGTTAGCGACCAACTGTTGTCTTTTATTCTGACTGTGGTTTGTGTTGCAGTGATGATCCTGATCGTGAAGGTAATGGTAAGAGAACTAGTGGGGGAGATGCTCCTACTAGTATTGTATTGCTTGTTATGTTTTTTTTTTCTTGTGTGAACTCTGTGCTGTGCTTGTGTGTTGTATTTGTTGTTGTTTAGCTTATGAATTTTCGAGGACGAAAATATTCTAAGTGGGGGAGAGTTGTAACGCCCCAATTTTATTTAAATGTTTAATTAATTGTTTGGGTGATTTATTTGGTTAGATTTATTTGATAGATTTAATTATATAAATTAAGTGGTAAAAATAAGATAATAATAAATAAGTGTGTTTAGTAGGGAGGCCTTGTTAGTAATTAGATTGAATAAAATAAGAGGACTGGATGAAAAGGGCTTAAGTGATTTAATTAAAATAGCCCATGGCCCATAACATTAGACCTAGGCGCTTAGGTGAAGCAAAACCTAGGGTCTTAGAGAGAGCATTAGCGAATTTTAGAAAGAAAGAAAGGAGAGGAACGTAGAAAACAAAAAGAAAGAGAGCAACACGTGAAGGAGAAAGAAACGGGAGGCTTCGCGAATTGGAGGGAGAAGAATCGCAAGGCTTGTTGCTGTGGTTCTTGGTGATTGGTGAAAGGGTCCTCATCTTCAATCAATTCTTGAGGTAAGGGTGGGTTTAACTTTGATAATGGGTTTATGATGGGTGTATGGGTAGTTAGGGGGTCCTCTTTTCATCTACAATAGGATATGTTGATGGGTGTGATATGTGGTTAGTTTCTAGGATGATTTTCTTGAGTGATTTTGGGTAGGGTTATGTTGTGTTCATGTTTGGTAACCCTAGGAGCTGAAACCATGTTGATTGAGGTTGGAATGGATATGATATAGACCATATATGCAAGGTGCTTAATGTTTTGTTTGATGATTTTATTTGCTGTTTTGATTTTGATGATTTTCGTGGTGAGCATTGATGGTTGGTATTATATTGGTAAATTAGTGTTGCTGAATTAATTTGGTGATTTTTGGTTGGTGGGAACTCAAAATTTGATGGATCCCTATGGCCTGGGCGCCAACTGTGTTGCTGTCTGTGTTGCTGCTGCGCCAGTTTTTGGTGCAGGATCCCTATCGATGGGAACCAAGTGAATTCTTGTTCCCTTGACTTTTTAGTTCGTGTTCAAGCATAGAATACCTTATATTACTGGGTTGAAGTGTTCCATTCTGGCTCCTACGCGATTCAGTCTCGTTTACGAAAAATTGGTCGGGTCCCTGTCCCTGGGCGCCAACTGTGTTGCTGTCTGTGTTGCCCTGCGCCAGTTTCTGCGTTGCGCTGCTGGGCGCCGGATCCCCTCCTGCGCCAGTTCTTGGTGTCTCGTTCCCGTTTTTGTTTTTGGGATAACTTTTGACTCGGTACTCCGATTGAGGCGTTTTAAAATGCGTTGGAAAGCTTATTCAGAGGCCTAACTGAATATTCTACTTTTAAGGCAAAATAAATCAATTATTGTTACTGTCTTGCTGATTTTATTTAGTATGTGAGCCGCTGTTTTACGAAAATAAATTTTGTGCCGTTGCACAGAAAATGAGATGCCGTTTCCATGTTATAAATGTGCTGTTTGGATGCTGTTATGCAATTAAATGTTGCTGTTTTTAGAACTGATTTGACTGCTGTCTTGTTGGAGAGACGTGTTGCTGTTTTTATGAAAAAAAATGCCTTGCTGTTTTTATAAAGAATAAGTGCTGACTCGCGATTTAATGTCACTATTCACATGCTGTATTGTCGTTGTTTTATAATGGGATATGTGGCTCTCTTCTCGGAATAAATAGTGTTATTTCATAATGGAACATGACTTTTTTTTCCTTGAACAATAATGGTGTTGTTTGCGCTAGAGTATGTGCCGTCGGTTGAGATAAAAGGTGTCGTTTTCTTTAAGTTGCTAATGTTGCTGTTTTACCGTTGTCCTTGCTGATGTTGTTGAGTAAAAATAATGTTGTCTTACGTATTGTCGTGCTACTGTTCTTGTGATGTTGTTGGTGCTGTTTAGCATATACTTGTCGACGTGTTTTGCGTGTATTGCCACTATTTCTATGTTGTGCTGATGCCGTTTTACGAGGTAGTTGTGATACTACAACACGAGATATCTTATGAAGTGAATTATAAGGAGGTACGACGTTATAGTAGTTATTAATTAAAATTACGAGGTAGCGGTGATGCTACACCACGTGGTATTTTATGAGGTGGTTTATAATGAGATGTGATCTTATAGTATTTGTTAATTAAATACTTTGAGTTGTATAACTGGCGCATGAGTCATGAGTCGCATTATCATATGCATCATTCGAGGTAGCTGTGATGCTACAACACGTGATTAATTTGGTGTTTCGCCCGTCGTGGCTTATCTTACGAGATCGGTACCGCATGCATATGCCCAGAGGGGTTGCATTGTTGCATAGTCATACATAAATATATAACGTGTCTTGGTGTTGACTTTCTGGGTTGCGAGTCGGTGTCTTGTGTGATGTTTTCGTTACGAGGTGGCTGTGATGCTACAATACGTGGTATCTTTATGAAGTGAGTTATAACGGGACATGATGATGTAATATCCATTAATTAAATAGTTTGAGCTTGCGTGGTGTTATGATGTTTTAACTTCTGTGTTATCGTGATTTACATGCTGCTTATATACCGCTATCATTTACCTATTATTTCTGTTAAGCTCACCCCTTCTGCTTGGAATGTTGCTCTATTGTGGCAACGCTGCAGGTGATCGTTAGCGCTCGTGGAGGATCTATTAGGTGTGCTTTCCTTCTCGTTGAGTCCGAGTCAGCTCTGATGTGTAACACCGGGGCGGGGTTTAATTTTCGTTTTGCAAACTATTTCGGTTGTTTTGAGAGTTTTGGCTTAATGCCTATT
>JAZGSX010000164.1:0-25000 GCA_039519185.1 Astragalus membranaceus | reverse complement strand
CAGTATTTTCAGGAAGGGCGCTGCCCTTCTTTGAGGACGAGAGGATAAGGTCGCTAGATATCTATAAATTCCGCGGTCGCGCACTCGGATAAAATCTGGGCATATGAGGCGTTAAGCTTCATTCGATCGGGAAACTTTCTCTGCTAGAATTCTCTTGATGGTCCTTCCTGATCTCTTCTAGATCCCTGACCCCGATTCGCTTGGAGTTCTCTGGCCGTCCTTGGGACGGCTTGGGTGGCCATCGCCCTCTCTTCATAATTCATGAACCTCTGAGATCGTCGGAGGAAAGTTTCGAGATTCGGTGGTTCGTTGACTCCAACTTCTATCTCAAAATAGGCTACCAGTGCGGAGACCATCTCGAAGAAACCACAAATGCATGTCGTCCTCCAGTCCTCGCACGTTGGCGGCTTCCTTGTTGAACCGTTCAACGTAATCGCGGAGAGTCTCGCCCGGGCCTTGTCTAATTGCCTTTAGGATGGCATGTGATTTGGGTTTTACCTGGACGGGTTAAAGCGGGCAATGAAAACTCGGGCTAGCTGTTCCCAAGACGAGATACTGTTGCGTCTTAACTCAGTAAACCACTCCAAGGCGGGTCCCTCCAGGGTCAATGGGAAAATTTTGCATTTTACCGGCCCGTACGCCCCTCTATACTTCATCACCAAATCGAAGTACCTCAGGTGGGCGTCAGGGTCCTTTACTCCGTTATACATCTTGAGGTCTTATGGGGGCTTCTCTAGTGCTCGCGGGATAGGATACTCGTCTATGTCGCGAGTGAAGGGCCCTAGGTCGTCACCGCCTGGTCTCCTACGAGGTGGTCGGTCCTCGGGGTGGTGGCCCCGATGACCACGTCGTTCTGTGGGGTACTCAAGGTGGTTAAGTCATGCTCGAGGAGGCTTGTTGTAGTATGGACGGGAGTATCTGTCGAGCGATCGGCTCCTTGACCGAGCTAATGAGTCAGTGGAGTTGTACGAAGATTCCTAGTAGGTTTCCTCCTCGGGCCAGTAGGTAGGATCGGTCGAAGAGGGTGGCGTGCGTAGTCGATCCTGGATCGCACCTCGCCCAGATCGCCTTCTTGGGGGCGATCGATGCACAAACGACCTCTCGGGGGCGATCGATGCCTTCTGGACGGGTTAGCTCTGCGCCCAGGAGATTCATCGCCGCGCCGACGTTGCTCGGGTGCGGTATTCGCCCTCCCAGAAGCGACCTGGTGCGTGTAACACCCTAAAATATTTAATTAATTCATTTAATTAAGTATTCGAGAATTTAAATTAGTTTATTTGATATAATTTAATTAATTACGATTTTATTAATTTTGGTGGTATTAGGAGGGAGTGGAGGCGCCACTTGCATGACTTGGGCTTGAGTGGAAGGCCCAAGCCCATGATCCACAAGTATGCGAAGTGAACTAGTGAGTAGGGGTTAGGGTTGTGGTGGCCAATTACGAAATTTTGGAGACAAGAGAGAAAAGAAAGAGAGGAGCGTGAGAAAGAGAGAGGAAGAGGCGGCCAAGAGGAGAAGGGGAAGAGGAAATTCGAAGAGCAAGGAGAGAAGAGATCTCCATTGTAGCTGAGGTTCTGTTGGTGATTGCATCCTAGGGCATCGAATTCTTCTTCTTGAAAAGGTTAGGGGAGCTCTATCCTTCCATCTAATAGATCTCAGATAGGTCCTAGATCTAAGGTTTATACTAGATCCATGATGTTCTTGATATTCTTTTGCGTTTCTTGATGTTCTTGATGTTAACTTTTATATATGTTCATTATGAGTATATGCGAATTTGATTCATTGCTTGGGTATGATCTATGAATTTGCCTTATTGATGGTGATATGCGCATGTGTTGTGAACCATAATTTTGATCTATGTGTTTGGCTTGTTGGAGATGAGGTCGCATAGGGGTTGTAGGTGTTTGGGCGCCTAGGGCACCATGATGATGTTGGTGATGTTTTTCAATTGAGTTTTGGTAAATTGAGTTTTGGTGATCTTGAATAAAATGAGTGCATTTTTGGTTGCTGGAAAAATATGAATTTTTACACTTTTAAATTGTTAGGAATCAATTTTAGTGTTGAAAAGTTGTTGGAAAAATTCTGGGTTGTGTTGCTGCTGTTTCTGGGCGCCAGGCGCCCTGTGCTGGGCGCCAAGGGCGCTGTGCGTTGTGTCTGTGCGTGTTGCTGGGCGCTGGGTGCCAGCGCTGGGCGCTGAGCGCCCATGCGTGTGTGTGTGTGTTGCGCCAAGGCGCTGGGCGCCAGGCGCTGGGCACTGAGCGCCCGTGTGTGTTGCCTGCGTGTTGCGCTGAGGCGCTGGGCGCTGAGCGCCCGTGTGCGTGCGTGTGTGCGTGTGTTGCGCGCCTGGGCGCCTGTGGCGTGTGCGTGTGTGCGTGTGTTGCGCGCCTGGGCGCTGGGCGCCAGTGCGCGTGTTGCCTGGGCGCCTGGGCGCCTAAGGCGCCAATTTTCAGAATGTTGCTTAATTTTGTCCAAACTTATTTTTTAACATAACTTTCGACTCAGACCTCCGTTTTGAACGATTCAAAAAGCGTTGTGAAGAATTTTCCGTTGCCTATCTGTGTGTTCCCTTTTTAAAAATAAAAATTATTAATTTCAGAAGGTTGCTGGGACGCCCAAGTGGCTGTTCCCGGTGATCGTTGCTGCGACAATGCGAAGGTATTTTTGGTGTTTTAAAAACCCCTTTTGAGTACGACCAGTGATTTTTAACGAAGTGGTGTCAAAAATGATGATTTTGACGATGATGCCCCTAGTGGCTAGTTAAATGACTGTTTTGCCCTTGGTGGCTAATATTAATTGTAATGACGTTTTTGCCCTCAGTGGCTATTGTTTGAGTTGATTGATATTTATGTGTAAGTGACGATGAAAACCCAGTGACGTTTGAGGCCCGAAGGGCTAAGTGATGTTAAGGTCTAAATGGCCAAGTGACGTTGTGTGCTGATTATGAATTTGACAGGTGCTGTGCTCTTTGCGAGCAAACCGGTAAGTGACGGGTCACATAGTTGACTATGATTTGAGTAATTGTGTGTTTGTGTGTTGTGAGTGGTGCATGTCATAGTGTCTCATGCCCATATGCATAAACCCAGTGACGTTTTGAGGCCTGAGTGGCTAAGTGACGATGAGGCCTTAAGGGCTAAGCGACGTTTTGTGAAAAGGTACCTCATGCATATACCCGCGAGTGGGTTGCATTTCATAAGCCTACATGACATGAGATGAGTTATTGTGAGATGAGTTATTGTAAGTGATGTGAATGATGACTGTGATGTGGATATTTAGTGTTTTGGATGCTGATTGCTCTAGTGTGTAGCCTATGATTAGTACTTATCATATTTTCTATTATATGGATTGAAATGATGCTCACCCTTTCCTGTTTGAATGTTACCCCCGTGTTGGTAACGTGCAGGTGATTCCCAGTGAATGCCTTAGCTTCGCTTCTTGAGTCGAGTCGTCATGCTCTGATACGTAGCACTCAGGGGGGGAAAACGAACTCGACATTTATTAATGATTTTGGTTGTTATGTCCATGTGGACTCTTCCGTGGTGTTTTATCATTTTCCGCTGCGTAGTTGGTTTTGTTATGTTGAGTCTTATAAGCGACGTTAAATTGAGGCTTGAGATTCTTTATTCGTGACGTGCTACGTGAATGCATGATTACTGAGTTGAACTGTTTTAAATTGATAAGCGACGTTTTATTGAAGTGTGTGTAACATTCCCTATGAACGAAATTTTTAAACTCTGATTTTTATAAATAAAGTGACGGGTAGAAAGGGGTGTTACATTAGTGGTATCAGAGCAGTTCGGTCTGTCCGGCCAAGTTGTCCAGTCGTAGTGTCAACTGACAACGGTGTGTTGTCAGTTATAAGCAAGTGAGTGGAGATGGCTGGGAGGATCGCTGCTGCTGCTGTTGTGAGCTGCTGCTGTTGATGTTGGGCTGCTGCTGCTGTTGTTGGGCTGCCGCTGATTGTGGTAGGAAGTCGTGTGTTGGTTATGGGCAGCTGAATAAGGTATCTATCGAGAACAAGTATCCGCTTCCGAGGATCGACGATTTGATGGATCAGTTAGTGGGTGTCCGTGTTTTCAGCAAAATTGATTTGAGGTCCGGATATCATCAGATTAAAGTAAAGGATGAAGATGTTCAGAAGACAGCGTTCAGAACAAGGTATGGGCATTATGAATATTCAGTGATGCCGTTCGGTGCGACTAATGCTCCTAGTGTATTTATGGAATATATGAATCGTATTTTCCATAATTACCTAGATCGGTTTGTGGTGATCTTCATGGATGACATTCTAGTTTATTCTAAGTCGGAGGAAGAGCATGTTGAACACCTGAGGACAGTGTTAGAGGTTTTGAAAGGGAAAAAGTCGTATGCTAAGTTATCGAAGTGTGAGTTCTGGCTGAAAGAGGTGAGTTTCCTTGGGCACGTGATTTCTGGTGATGGTATTGCGGTTGATCCGGCAAAAGTAGAAGCAGTGTTGGAGTGGGAGGCTCCGAAGTCCGCAACAGAGATTAGAAGCTTTTTGGGTTTGGCTGGGTACTACAGGAGGTTCATCGAGGGTTTTTCCAAGTTGGCCCTTCCGTTGACTCAGTTGACTTGTAAGGGTAAAGTTTTCGTTTGGGATGCTCGATGTGAGGAAAGTTTTATGGAACTGAAAAAGAGATTGACGACGTCGCCTGTTTTGACGTTGCCTAATCCAGAGAAGCCATTTGTTGTGTATTGTGACGCTTCGAAGATGGGTCTGGGTGGTGTGCTGATGCAAGATGGAAAGGTTGTTGCGTATGCATCGAGGCAATTGCGGATTCATGAGAAAAATTACCCTACGCATGATTTGGAGTTGGCTGCTGTGGTATTTGTGCTTAAGATTTGGAGGCACTACCTTTATGGTTCGAGGTTCGAAGTGTTCAGTGATCATAAGAGTTTAAAGTATCTGTTCGATCAGAAAGAGTTGAATATGAGACAGCGTCGGTGGTTGGAGCTCTTGAAGGATTATGACTTTGGTTTGAATTATCATCCCGGCAAAGCTAATGTCGTGGCTGATGCTTTAAGCAGAAAGTCGTTGCATATGTCGGCGATGATGGTGAAAGAATTAGAGTTGATCGAGGAATTCAGAGATTTGAGTTTGGTTTGTAAAATGACACCTCGCAGTGTCAAGCTGGGAATGTTAAAGATCGATAATGATTTCCTGGGCAGCATCGGGGAAGCTCAGAAAGCAGATGTCAAATTAGTGGATTTAATTAATGGGGTCGGTCAATCTGAAGATGAAGATTTCAAATTAGATTCCAGTGGTGTGTTGAGGTTCCGGGGTAGGATCTGTGTTCTGGACGACGAAGAGATGAGAAAGGCAATTTTAGAGGAGGGTCACCGTAGCAAGTTGAGTATCCATCCTGGAGCGACGAAAATGTATCAGGATCTGAAAAAGATGTTTTGGTGGTATGGTATGAAGAGAGATGTGGCACAGTTTGTGTATGCCTGTTTGACCTGTCAGAAATCTAAGGTTGAGCATCAGAAGCCTACAGGGTTAATGCAACCGTTGGAAGTTCCAGAGTGGAAATGGGATAGCATTGCGATGGATTTTGTGACGGGATTGCCGAATACAGCTAAGGGTTATGACACTATTTGGGTGGTCGTTGATAGGTTGACGAAATCTGCCCACTTTATTCCTATTAATATCACTTATCCGGTGTCGAGGTTGGCAGAGGTCTATGTCAAAGAAATTGTGAAGCTGCACGGTGTTCCGAAGAGTATTGTGTCAGATAGGGATCCGAGGTTCACTTCTGAGTTTTGGACGAGTTTGCAGAAGGAATTGGGTTCAAAGCTGAAAATGAGTTCAGCATATCATCCTCAGACAGACGGTCAGTCAGAAAGGACAATTCAATCATTAGAGGATTTGTTGAGGGCTTGTGTATTGGAACAGCGGGGTTCATGGGATTCCTACCTTGCGTTGATTGAGTTTACTTATAACAACAGTTACCATTCCAGTATTGGGATGGCACCGTTTGAAGCATTGTATGGTCGAAAGTGTAGAACGCCATTGTGTTGGTATGAGTCGGGAGAGAGTGTAGTGTTGGGACCGGAGATTGTCCGGGAGACTACAGAGAAGATCAAGATGATCCGTGAAAAGATGAAGGCTTCGCAGAGTTGTCAGAAGAGTTATCATGACAAGCGGAGGAAGGATTTAGAGTTTCAGGAGGGTGAGCATGTGTTCTTGAGGGTTTCTCCTATTACCGGTGTTGGTCGAGCGTTGAAATCGAAGAAGCTCACTCCTCGATTTGTTGGTCCTTATCAGATTTCTGAAAGAATCGGAAATGTGGCCTATAGAGTGGCTTTACCGCCCAATCTTTCGAACTTGTACGACGTGTTTCACGTGTCGCAACTTCGGAAGTATGTTTCGGATCCATCTCATGTGATCCATATGGATAATGTGGAGGTGCGGGATAATCTCACTGTGGAGACGATGCCCGTACGGATTGAGGATCGTGAAGTGAAAGCGCTTAGAGGCAAGGAGATTGCATTAGTGAAAGTGGTCTGGCTAGGAGCTGCCGGCGAGAGTATGACTTGGGAGTTGGAAAGCAAGATGCGGGAGTCTTACCCAGAGTTATTTAATCAGGTAAATTTCGAGGACGAAATTATTCTAAGTGGGGGAGAGTTGTAACACCCTAAAATATTTAATTAATTTATTTAATTAAGTATTTGGGAATTTAAATTAATTTATTTGATATAATGTAATTAATTAAAATTTTATTAATTTTTGGTGGTATTAGGAGGGAGTGGAGGCGCCACTTGCATAACTTGGGCTTGAGTGAAAGGCCCAAGCCCATGATCCACAAGTATGCGAAGTGGCTTGGTTAGTTGGAGGCTAGGGTTTTGCTAGGGGTTGCGAAATCGAGAGAGAGAGAGAGCAAGAGAGAAAGAGAGGAGCGTGAGAAAGAGAGAGAGCAAGAGGCGGCCAAGAGGAGAAGGAGAAGAGGAAATTCGAAGAGCAAGGAGAGAAGAGATCTCCATTGTAGTTGAGGTTCTGTTGGTGATTGCATCCTAGGGCATCGAATTCTTCTTCTTGAAAAGGTTAGGGGAGCTCTATCCTTCCATCTAATAGATCTCATGATAGGTTCTAGATCTAAGGTTTATACTAGATCCATGTTGTTCGTGATGTTCTTCTATGTTCTTGATGTTCTTGATGATCTTGATGTTCTTGATGTTAATTTTATATATATTCATATATGTATATGCGAATTTGATCTAGTATTTGAGTATGATCTATGATTTAGCCTATTTGATGGTGATATGCGTATGTGTTGGGAGCCCAAAATTCTGATTTATGTGTTTGGCTTGTTGGTGATGAAGTCGCATAGGTGATTGTAGGTGTTTGGGCGCCTAGGGCGCCATGATGATGTTGGTGATGTTTTTCAATTGAGTTTTGGTAAATTGAGTTTTGGTGATCTTGAATAAAATAAGTGCATTTTTTTTTGGTTGCTGGAAAATTTGAGTTTTTACACTTTAAAATTGTTAGGAATCAATTTTTAGTGTTGAAAAGTTGTTGGAAGAATTCTGGATTTTGTTGCTGCTGTTTTCTGGGCGCCAGGCGCCCTGTGCTGGGCGCCAAGGGCGCTGTGCGTTGTGTCTGTGCGTGTTGCTGGGCGCTGGGTGCCAGCGCTGGGCGCTGAGCGCCCATGCGTGTGTGTGTGTGTGTTGCGCCAAGGCGCTGGGCGCTGAGCGCCCGTGTGTGTTGCCTGCGTGTTGCGCTGAGGCGCTGGGTGCCAGCGCTGGGCGCTGAGCGCCCGTGTGCGTGCGTGTGTGCGTGTGTTGCGCGCCTGTGGCGTGTGCGTGTGTGCGTGTGTTGCGCGCCTGGGCGCTGGGCGCCAGTGCGCGTGTTGCCTGGTTGCCTGGGCGCCTAAGGCGCCAATTTCAGAATGTTGCCTAATTTTGTCCAAACTTATTTTTAACATAACTTTCGACTTAGACATCCGTTTTGAACGATTCAAAAAGCATTGTGAAACATTTTCCGCTGCCTATCTGTGTGTTCCCTTTTTGAAAATAAAAATTTATAATTTCAGAAGGTTGCTGGGGCGCCCAAGTGGCTGTTCTCGGTGATCGTTGCTGTGACAATACAAAGGTAATTTTGGTGTCTTTGAAAACTCTCTTTGAGTGCGATTAGTGATTTTTAACGAAGTAGTGTCAAAAATGATGATTTTGACGATGATGCCCCTAGGGGCTAGTTAAATGACGATGATGCCCTTGGTGGTTAGTAAATGACGTTTTTGCCCTCAGTGGCTATTGTTTGAGTTGATTGATATTTATGTGTAAGTGACGATGAAAACCCAGTGACGTTTGAGGCCCGAAGGGCTAAGTGATGTTAAGGTCTAAATGGCCAAGTGACGTTGTGTGCTGATTATGAATTTGACAGGTGCTGTGCTCTTTGCGAGCAAACCGGTAAGTGACGGGTCACATAGTTGACTATGATTTGAGTAATTGTGTGTTTGTGTGTTGTGAGTGGTGCATGTCATAGTGTCTCATGCCCATATGCATAAACCCAGTGACGTTTTGAGGCCTGAGTGGCTAAGTGACGATGAGGCCTTAAGGGCTAAGCGACGTTTTGTGAAAAGGTACCTCATGCATATACCCGCGAGTGGGTTGCATTTTCATAAGCCTACATGACATGAGATGAGTTATTGTAAGTGATGTGAATGATGACTGTGATGTGGATATTTAGTGTTTTGGATGCTGATTGTTCTAGTGTGTAGCCTATGATTAGTACTTATCATATTTTCTATTATATGGATTGAAATGATGCTCACCCTTTCCTGTTTGAATGTTACCCCCGTGTTGGTAACGTGCAGGTGATTCCCAGTGAATGCCTTAGCTTCACTTCTTGAGTCGAGTCGTCATGCTCTGATACGTAGCACTCAGGGGGGGAAAACGAACTCGACATTTATTAATGATTTTTGGCTGTTATGTCCATGTGGACTCTTCTGTTATATTTTATTATTTTCCGCTGCGTAGTTGGTTTTGTTATGTTGAGTTTTATAAGCGACGTTAAATTGAGGCTTGAGATTCTTTTATTTGTGACGTGCTACGTGAATGCATAATTACTGAGTTGAACTGTTTTAAATTGATAAGCGACGTTTTACTGAAGTATGTGTAACATTCCCTATGAACGAATTTTTTTAAACTCTGATTTTTATAAATAAAGTGACGGGTAGAAAGGGGTGTTACAGGAGGCCTATAGCGATGGTAAATAAAACTGTAGGTATAGGTATCCTATACCTACAACAAGTTAAAAAAAACCGTGGGTATAAGTTCACGAGAAAAATTGTGGAAAAATAACTGTGGGTATAGGTATTAGCGGGAATTGTTCTCGCTTTCACCAAAAGTTCCCTCTTTTTTTTTTTATCAAAATAATTCCCCCTCCCATTTTTTTACCCAAATATGCTACAGAAATTAAAAGAAAGAAATTAAAAGAAAGGAGAGAGAAAAAGAAGAAACGAGAACGGATGAACGCAGAAACGAGAGGGAGAAGCAGAACGTGAGAGAGAAGCAGAAAACGCAGAAACGAAGAGAACGCAGAAACGAGAGAGAACGAGAAGAACGCCGCGAAGAAGAAAAGAGAAAGAACGCAGAGAAAGAACGAGAAGAAGAACAGAGAAAGAAACGAGAAGAAGAACAGAGAAAGAACGAGAAGAAGAACGCAGAGAAGAAACGACGTCGCTGTTCCACCTACCGCCGCGAGCCACCGCGCCGTCGCGCCGCCGTGAGCCACCTCCGGATCTCCTTCTTCACTACTCCACTGTGTGAGTCTTATATCTTGAATCTTTTTCCCAAATTTCTTCTACCCTAGTCTCTCGATTCTGCTTTGTTCCTGAAATTTGTGTTTTGAAATCACACTTTCTGTGCTCTTGTTCCTGATTTTGGTTCCTTATGTGATATCTAATTGAAATTGAAATCATAAAATTTCTGAATCTCGTTCTCTTCGTTTCCTCTTTGTTTCTCTGCTAGGGTTCTTAAAAATCAACACCGATCTTGATGATTTCTATCTTTCAGGTGATGATTCCTATCTTTCAGGTGATGATTCTTGTAGATGCGAGCTACAAGATCAATCACAAAGCTAAGAACTTAGCTTATCTTGATTTTCTTTCTTCGTTGTTACTGTTTGTTAAATCTGGACAGATTCTCACTTTAATTTTGTTGAATATGCAGGTACACAAGTGTATGGGTTTTGAATCGGACCTGTAGGCAAAGGTATTGGACACTTCCTTTTGTGATTTTAGCCTCTTGAATTTGTGCCATTTGTATATGGAAATGTTGTGTAAAATATGGAAATGTTGTGTAAAATAGACATATTTATGTACTCAAATTATTATCTTCCTTTATAAATAATAGTAACAATATTGTATTGGTTAGAGTCTTAATTAGATTACTATCCATTGTTTTCTTTGCATAATGTCTGCATGTTTCTTTTTGCTTTTTCTGCTTTTCAATCTGCAGGTTCTTCACAAGAGTTAGTAAGAAAAGGATTTATTTAGAGTTTAACTTGTGGACTTATTTATTCCAGCAATTAGAAGAAAATAGAATTGATCTTTTGTTGGTACTTAATAAGGATGCTGATATGAAGATGATCTAGAATTTTCTTCATTTTATATGTGAAAAGGTTTATTGTAATGTGTCTTTCATTTTTTCTCTATGTTAATTAATTACATGTTCTGTTCTGTTTCTACTTCTAAGTAAGGCACTATGCATTTCTTGCTTTCAATGTTTTTCTGATTGTTAAATTTGTGCTGAATGAAGTGTAAAAGTATTGAGAAATTGTTAACTTTTGTAATATGTACACTGATATTACTAAAAGCAGGAGGAGTTGCTGTGCCAATCACTTATGTTCAAAGTGCAGTACCAAAAGGACCTGGTAAGAAAAAACTTGTGTGTTTCATGACAATATAAATAGATGTTGGTAATTTGTTCTTTAACCTTTTTCTTTCAACCATCTGATAATAAAAGTGTCTTGAGATTTTTAGAGTACTTTCAGCTTTAAACAAAGTGAGTGCTTTTATATATATAAGTACACTGTTAATTATTTTTGGAACTTGTTCAACTTTTATAGTTATGAACAAGAACACTGCAGAAAGGCAATAGAAGGCCAAAAAAAACCAGGAAGAGAGATTTATTATAGAGTTAGTAGTTGGTGATGGGTCTTAGTTTGAAGATGCAAAACCACCACCTTCACCCTATGGTTTTGAGGTTACATGAGCAATCCGGAAGCAAAAGAAAATACACATTCATTCAAGCACATACAACTTGGCTTCCAAAATTTTTGCTGCTATGGATCCTTCTGATGGCTCTAATTGGTTGTTGCATCTATAGCAACATGGATGCTGACATTAAAGTGAGAAGGAAAGAAGTTTTGGTTAGCCTATGTGATCAAAGGGCTAGAATGCTGCAAGATCAATTCAGTGTTAGTGTTAACCATGTTCATGCCCTTGCCATCCTTGTTTCAACTTTCCTTTATTACAGAACTCCTTCTGCCATTGACCAGGTTTGTGCTTCAACCTTAATCTTTTTCTGTTATGTAATTGAAAGTTTGAAGTTTGAACATTAATTTCTGCATTCTATGATGACTATTGAATATTGATCATTTGTGTTTCGGAAACCTTTGCGGAATATACAGCAAGGACAGCATTTGAGCGGCCATTACTGAGTGGTGTGGCCTATGCTCAAAGAGTGGTTGGTCCTGAAAGAGAGAGATTTGAGAAGCAACATGGTTGGGTTATAAAGACAATGGAAAGAGAACCTCCACAAGTTAGGGATGAGTATGCGCCGGTTATTTTTGCTCAAGAAACTGTCTGTTATCTTGAGTCTATTGATATGATGTCTGGGGAGGTAAATAACAACACATATGAACAATTTTTGTCTCTGGTTGTATTATGTTTGGAACTTCTTTTAACTGCAATTTCTTGTTTGCACGATGCAGGAGGACCGAGAGAACATTTTGAGGGCTAGGGCCACTGGAAAAGCTGTTTTGACTAGCCCTTTTAGGCTGTTGGGTTCTCATCACCTTGGTGTTGTTTTAACATTTCCTGTTTACAAATCTAAGCTCCCCCGAACCCAACAACAGAAGAGGTTTGTACTCGTTTCACTTACTTTGATTCAATCTGGTGGCTTTATGATTGCTGTAAGCTTTTTAATAACATGATATGTTTAATGTTTAATGAACTTATTAATTGGAATCAGATATGTTGGAGGATAGTAAATACTATGCAAGAGACCAAAATTTGAACTTCAATTGTGTGATTTTTTGTTGCAACAGGAGGTTGAAATTGTTCTCACATCCCTATTATTAGTGTCTATTATTTATTCTGGAAGTGACAAATACAGGTTGTTACAAATAGTCGTAGGAGCATAGGAGCAGAATCAATGGTTGTTACAAATACTGGGAGTTTATTAGTATTATGCATTCTGATTCCCTATATATGTATTATGCATTCTGATTATGCATTCTGGAAGTATGCATTCTGATTATGTATTACGCATTCTGATTATGCATTCTGGAAGTATGCATTCTGACTATGTATTATGCATTCTGATTATGCATTCTGATTCCCTATTATTAGTGTCTATTATTCATTCTGGAAGTTACAAATACTGGTTGTTACAAATAGTCGTAGGAGCATAGGAGCAGAATCAATGGTTGTTACAAATACTGGGAGTTTATTAGTATTATGCATTCTGATTCCCTATATATGTATTATGCATTCTGATTATGCATTCTGGAAGTATGCGTTCTGATTATGTGTGATCCATTCTGATTATGCATTCTGGAAGTATGCATTCTGATTATGTATTATGCATTCTGATTCTGCATTCTGATTCCCTATTATTAGTGTCTATTATTCATTCTGGAAGTTACAAATACTGGTTGTTACATATAAGTAGACTAGTCCTCATCATCTAATATTTTTAATGCTTCAGGAAAAACTAAACAAATACAATAATGAAGCTGCAACTTCTCAATCATCCCAAAAGTCACAAAACCACATGCCTTGGAAGGATGACGTATATTCTAAAGTACAAGGACTGGAAAAAAGCGAACGCGTGCGTTGTATGGGTAGGGTTCCTAAGCCTAAAAAATCAAAGGTTGTTTTGTCTGAAAATCAAGAATTACGCAGCAGAGTTAGTCAAATGGAAAGCCTCTTGGGAAATGTTATGACATTGATTCAAAATCGATTTTCTGGAGAAGATGTTGATGATATTCTACAAGTGGCAAGACAAGTATAATATATTATCCTCCTAGATTTTATATAAATGAGGTATGGAAAAATCAACTAAGCTGAGTTGTATTTATTTTATTTTCAATAGGCTCCAACTGCTTCTAGTGCCCCGGAACAAATGAATTCTCCAAGTCCAGACACTAATGGAGATAATGGCGTCAATGAAGATTAGAAGTTGATTTTATGTTGTCAAACTTAGCTTTTACATTAATTTTATGCAATTTGTTTTCTTTGTAACTTTTGAGATTATCCTAAGAGTTAGATGTAGTAGTACATGTTAATTTACAATATGCTAACATGCTTTTGAGAATATCGTAAGAGTTGATGTAAGATTATATGTTAATTTGCAATATGTTGAAATGTTTGTAAGACGTGATTAATTTTCAATATGATTTGAGTTTTATTTTATTTTATTGTTTCATAAATGTATTTATTTTATATTTAGCTTTTAATTGATTATCGTAAGTGCTAATGACAAGAGGTGTCACCAAAATTTACAAATAAATTCTTTACAAGTGGTGGGTATAGCATATTAGGAGCTACAACTAAAACCAATACCGATGGAGAATTTGGCGTGGGTATAGCGAAATTAAAACCTATACCGATGGAGAATTTGGCGTGGGTATAGCGAAATTAAGTGTCATGTTAAAACCTATACCAACAGAAGAGTGACCGTGGGTATAGCTATTTGGTTTTGTCCATCGGTCAGAAAACCGTCACTATAGGCTATAGCGACGCCGTTTATCCGTGGGTATAGCCAAATAAAGACGACGACAAAATGTTCCGTCGGTATAGGTTTTCAATGCTATACCCACGTTTTTTAACCCTTTACCCACGGTGATTTGCCATCGCTATAGGTCAATTTTCTTGTAGTGAAAGTACATGTTTCTTTCAATTCATAACAAATACTTCTATCAAACTTGTTAACCAATCATATATTTCCCTCTGGACGAATCTTCATATAGAATTCCGTCCAAAGCTTGCGGACATCGGAAATTTCCTTATGAGTGTATACCTTTGGGTTATCAAATACCTACAAATTTTAAAGTTAAGATTTAAATATGAACGAATATGTTAAACGTAAAGAAAATGTACTTTAAAACTACTATATACCTCTTCCCAGTTATCTATGATACTGACATTCACAATCGTCATCATATACTTCATCACAAAATACCCACAGTTATACCTATTTTTTTGTCGTGCCACCTATACAAATATAAACTTAGCTTCACTTGGGTCATAGTCATAGAAACGATAAATAAACATTGTTATAGAAAAGAACTACAGAAGCATTGAACAGGAATGAAAGGTGCGCTAGCTAATTCCTATAGCATTGAACATAATTCCCTTTGAAACTGATACACACCCCATTGAAGATAATTCTTATCACTTGGCATATAACATTGCCCTTGGAGAGGTTTTTGTGAAATGAGCAGTTTTAAAGATATCAGTTTCACTAATCAAAATGTAGCAAAGAGTAATGAATGGAGTAAATTATAGTTAATTACCTTAGGGAGCAACCATATGGTGTCCACTATAGAATCCATTGCTCTACTAACATCATAAGTTGATTATTGTTAATTATAATTTTTTTTTATCATAGTTAAAATATTACAATGTAAATAATGATAAACAATTAAAAACTTACTTGTTAATCATATCTTTGATTCTTCTGGTTGGTTTGTTACCATATGAACACATCGAGACCACAATTTTTGCTCGGGGACCAAGACAATCAGTTACCAATGGTCTCTACAGTAGTGGTAAAGATAATAAGATGTAAGAAAGAAACAAACAAAGGAAAAATGTATTATCAATTTGTTCAAATATGCATTTACGTACTCATTGCAAAAGGGAGCCAAATATACTTTCTTATTATTGCTGGTCATTTTGTTTTGAATATATGCAGAGACCTTGCTTGAGGAAGAGCCCTTCAAGGTAATCTTATATGGACACATAAATCCATATAAGTCACTGACACTTCTTTCAGCACACAAGCGATGTGAATATCTAGTAGCACGTAAAAATAAATTTATCAAATTAAATATACTACTTACATGCACCATATAGCCAAGTGGAATAACTCAAGCCACCTGTCACTATAAGCCATGTCGCTGAGCTCTCCGAAAGAGACAAAGCAATAATGCTCTTCATGCTCCAACATTATTGTGACGTTCCCCTCATCATACTTCTTCACGACTATCTCTCTCAGCCAATCGGTTTTGACCATCTCCTCCATATGAGATGGTGAGCAGCTACCCTTAGATCCAATAGTTGTCTTTTCAATGCTGCTGCTTTTCCTCCTTAGTCCTAAGGTGTTTTTGCCGTCTTCAAATATAGTGTAATGAACTGATACACAACAAATGTGAAAAGAATATAAAACCAAATAGCATAACATAATTAATTTGTAACCAAACTAACATCAAAATTTAAAGCTTTAGAGTAACATGGTCTTCGATTTCTAAACTAAACCGTAGTAGTATTCGAGCAATTTCAAATATAACAATAGTATTTTCAGTTTAGAAACAAAGGTATAACGCTCTCCCTTAAAGAGATTTAACGCTGCTGCATTCCCAATGATAGATTCGAACCCATGACCTTGGTTAAGCCGGAATGAGTGTGATGAGCAATAAATAATTAAGAGTATAATAGGAAAAAAGACTTGTAATTTAATTAAAAAAAGAAAACTTATTAATTTTATTCGTTTGCGTAAAATAAATTTAACGAACAGAGGTCCTGAGTTTGAATCCAGTCTTGCAGATGCAGCAGTATTAAATATCTTGAGGGAGAGCTTTGCCGCCCATTGTGGTCCTACCCCGCTCGATGGATTTGCAGTTGCGCGCACAGAGGATGGAATTATTCTCATTTCTAAAATAATTAAAAGCATTCAATATTAAATGCTATTTAATAATCTTAGAGCACTCCTTAATAGGATCATGTAATAATATCGATTTTTGGTTACCGTGTTTTTTGTGTGCATAATTTAACGGCTTTGCCGACTAATCTTCGTGGGGAAATCCGGATGGCCACTATCCGACTTTACTGGTCTGTGTGGTTTCCTCACCCCAATAGAGTTTTTGTCACACCAAGATTCGAATCTAATCTTGACATAGGGTTCGAGCCTAGTTACCGCTCAGACCATCGTTGCTGGTAATATCTTATCTACCGATGCAAATCTATCATTAAACAACATCACTAGATTATCTTCGTATTAGAGAGTTCAAGTGATATGTTCTTATTTACAAGGAAAATATTAGGTAAATTACTACCTTTTTTACCTTAATCAAACGTGAGATTAATCTTAAGAGGAAAACAAGGTGTGTTCACTCTCTCATCCATAAATAGGCCATTTTTTTGATTGAAGGGCCATTTCGTTAATAAGAGCTTCTCACCTTCCCTCTCTCGTTAAACCCCAAACTCAAAATAAGCCAACCCCCTCAACATCCTAACCACCTATATCCACCCTCTCTCTCTCTCTCTCTCTCCACTAATACAACAATCTCCCTCTCCCCAATTATTATATTTTTTCTTGTCTCTCTCACCTCTAGCTTCCTCCCCATTTCTCTAGTAAAAAAGCGTAAAAGAAAAACAAAAAGCTGAGGACATCCCCAAACTTTGCAAACATGCAAATTCACCACCACCCACTTTTACAAACTCTTCCCTCAATCATCACCATCACCACCAAAACCTAAACTTTAATCAATCAAATTTCTCACCCTCTCTTTTCATTTCATCCATCCAAACCCAAACCCCAAAATAGAAAAAAAAACCCATTTTGCTTCCTCAAAGAAAAATAAACAAAGTTTCTCTTACCCATTTCCCAATTCCCCCCATTTTCCCCCAAAAAAACCCCCCATTTCCCCCCAAAATCCCCAAATCAAAGAGAAGAGAAAAGAAAAGGAAAAGAAGAGAAGAATCATAATCATAAGAAGAAGAAGAAGAAGAAAAAGATAGTAATTTTCTGTTTCCCACCTTCAATGTGGCGACCGTGGGGTAAATCAACGGTTCGGATTCACAGTTCATCTTCATCACCATCACCTTCTTCTTCTTCATCATTCTCTTGTTCTTCCTTCAAAGACATTCAAACCCTTTGTCTCGACGAATCTCCTCAACGACCTTCCCCTTGTCCTTCACCCAGAAAACCCTCCGTTTTTCACCGAGTCCGACTCGCTAACTCGCTCATCCGTACCTGGTCAACTCACCTCCCCCAACCACCTCTCAAATTACCCCGTTCCCTCTCTCACCCCGTTCCCGAACCAGATTCCCAACCCGAACCTAAACCATCAACCAATGAAGACACAAAACCTGATCCTAAATCTCCGTCGCCGGAGATTTATTTTCCAGGAACCGAAGAGCGCGTGGTGCTATACTTCACATCCTTGCGCGTGATAAGACCAACATTTGAAGATTGCAAAAGCGTACTCGCGATTCTTCGCGGTTTTCGAATTCAACTCGACGAACGTGACGTGTCAATGGACTCGGCTTTTTTAAGCGAGTTGAACCGGATAATGGGTCGAACCGGTTTAACATTGCCACGTGTATTCATCGGTGGGAAATATATCGGTGGTGCTGAGGAGATTAGAACGATGAACGAAATTGGCGAGCTCAAGAAGGTTCTGGGAACGTTACCCGCAGTGGATGTCATTGAGTGCCACGTGTGTGGGGGTCACAGGTTTGTTCTGTGCAACGAGTGTAATGGTAGCAGGAAGGTTTATACTGATAAAGGTGGATTTAAAGTTTGTAATGGTTGCAATGAGAATGGTCTTGTTAGGTGCCCTTCTTGTTTTACAACAACTTTTTTATCATGATTTCAATAATGCAATAAAAAATTAACCTTTTTTTTGTTGGTTATTAGGTTCTTTTTGTAGTTTATTTTTGGGCGTTTAAGAAAATGTATAGGTTATGGAGGGGATTTGAAGATAGATTGTGTGAGTATCTTTGTCTCCCTCTGAAATGGTAATATTTTCAAGACCATATATTAGCTAACTTGATTTTTCTTTTGCACTCTGAGTCTCTGACATTGTAATTTTTTTGGTCATATGAAAAAATTGTGTACATTTTAATTCATCTCTATGCTCCCTATCCTATGTGATTTTGTTATTGTCATATTTTCTGGTATGTCATTTTGTCATTGTCATTGTCATAGTTTCTGGTGTGCTGAAATTATAGAAGTCAAAGTTTAGGTTGGACATTTGTATGATCAATTCATCATGCTACATTTTTATATTCTATTATGTGCATAAGTCTTGTGCATAATTGGTATTTTGTGGAATGATTTGGAAGGGTAATTTAGTGTAGAAACTAGAGATTATACTTTCCTTTTTTGTTGTGACTGTTTTAATTACATTAGCTGGATATTTTAACTTTTAAGAAGTGTTGGAATGCCATAGCTCTAATCAAATGGGAAAGGGTTTTGCCGCCCTTGTGATATTAGTTGGTTCGAAGAATTAGTCTTTGTAGTTTCACGTAGAGATAAGATACTAGGTTTATACCAAGAAAATGTCTCGGAAACACGGTACAAAACTTCAAACCCTAGACAGTTGTGTCTGTGGTTAGAACACAAGAAGGCAATTTTGCTACAATTATGTCTATTAGAAAGAAGTACCATCATTCTGCATATGCATATCAGCATATTTCTCTAACATTTTAGCAGTTTTTCTTTGCGATGTTTCAGTTTAGGCTATAGGTTGTGGATTTGTTAGATTGAAACCTTCCAATGAAATATTCATTTCTAGCTATTCTCTGGAACCCAACTGGTGCCACATTTCCCGCTTTTTTCACCATTTTTAATGATTATATTTGATTCTTTTAATAATGTAATCTATCTGTTATTCTACTTAAGTAAAGGGTCCTTGTCTAAATGGCACCTAATTCTGGTTGTCATTACTACTTATAGCACGACCCTTCCCCTTGGATGGAGTATTTTTAGGGGGTATTGTAATTTTTAGGGGGTATTTGAAATAATTTAGTTCAAAATTTTGAGCTAAAATGTTTGAATTCTTCTCAAAAATTACATTGCCCCCTAAAAATATCCTATCCAAACACTCCATTCCAGTTTTATGTGAGGAAGTAATTGATTTAAGTTGATCCATCATTTGAAAATGGATCTTCTGTTGTTTGTCAGAATTGCTTGCAATGTAGACCATGAAAATTGTTATCATATGGTAAAATATCTAATATCTAAGAAATGTATGTTATAATGTTAAGATTTAACAGCTTCTGAATGCGTTACATACACATATACTTACAGCTCAGACATTTATCATGACAGTAGCACCAACTGATATTTGATAAGTGTGAATACTATGCATATATATATATATATATATATATATATATATATATATATATATATATATATATATATATATATATATATATATATATGAGTGTGCAAGTTATATTCTGATGTATAAAATTGGAATGGATGTGGGTGAGTGACAGCATGTTGGTGAGTATAGGTATGAATGTGAATTAGATGGGTGGCAAGGTGTTCCACCTGTTTTGGGATCTGGGTAATATAGATTGGCGCTGGATGTGGAAAGTGATGCATGTCTTAGAAGGTTCCAAAATTATTGACGAGATTCCTCATAGGAAAATGTTCAAGAATGAAGCATGCGGCATTCGTAGTTATGTAATGCGGTGAGGTGACGCAATCCTACCTTAAGCGGTTCTTCTACCACTGGATAAGCTTCCAATATTTTGGAGTATATTCCACACAAATGATAATCAACTTTCAGGGTGAATTTGATTTGCCAAAAAAATAAGGATTGGTTTGGACAATTCTAGGTGTATTCTGATTGATTCGAAAACTGTTCATGGTACTGAACGGGGGCAAGACATTGGACAAAACTCTAAATTCATGTCCTCACAAAACTCCAACGGTTCGACTTCCTTATCCAAAAAAATATCAAAATGTTATTTTTTTTCTCACTCAATAGTCTCTCTCTCTCCTATCCCATTCTTTTCTTCCCCTCACTCTTCATCTCTCCTGTCACCTTCCTGATATTGTCTCATCTCAACACCTCTCTTCCTTCCTTAAATATTTTTCTTTGTACTATCCATCATTTACCAAATAGTATACGGGGCAAATAGTTGTCCAGTATTATCATGTATGTCAATTCCCAATAGTTAATTTGACTACTTTTTTTAGCCTTTCCAATATTTTTCTAGACAGGTAGGTTATAGATACATTAGGCGGTTGACAATCATATGCAACACACGATATTTTTTGCTTATAAAACAAGAAAAAAAAATACAGAGATCATAGAATATATCAAACAAGATTGGGAATTGCATATGTAATTGAGAGAAAGAAAAAATCCAAAAGTCAAGATTCTTAATGCCCCCATTTACCAAATTTTGATTGAATCACCTATCTGAATAAGATTGGTTGACATGTGCCCAACTACTCAAGAGTAATCTACTCTCCTATAATAAAATCAAATGCTAAGAAAATCTTCAATTTAGACATCTTAAAAATCTGTCATTTATCTAAAATTAGGGACAATTTGGTAAATGATCTGCAAAAACCCAAAAAATTGCAGCCTTTGCAGGAAAAAACCCTGACAAAATAGCTGAACAAAAAAAGACCAAAAAAAACTGCATAGTCACAGGGACCAAAAAAGAAACATAAAATACTCCCTCCGTTTTCAATTATAAGCAAATAGCGGCTAGACACATTTTTTAAGAAAAGTTAGAAAAAGAAATATTATTCCTATAATACCCTTATTTATTCTTGCATTGGTAAAAGTAAAAGTAGTGTAATAAAAAGTTGTGTGCCTTGGTAAAAACAAAAGTAGTGTCATAAATAGGGGTAAAATTGACATATTAAGTGAAAAAAAACTTTGAGTTGCTTATATTTAGTAAGAAGAAAAAGTGGGTATATTTGCTTATATTTGAAAACGGAGGGAGTAGTGATATGTGAGGAAATAGTGATATGTGAGCAACAAAAAAGCTGCACGCGGCTGACCATATTTTGTTTTTAACTAAAAGCTGCACGGCCTCTCAGATTTTGTTTCTAATTTTTTTTTATTATTTTTTTTTGACATTTTTGTTTACTATTTTTATAATCTACTCGATGTAATCAAACGAATCAATTTAATCAATACCAATTGTCAAAAAAATCTACACCACTAACAAAAATTTGAAAATTATTTTTTCTAAAATGTTCAATAGTTAATATAAAATGATTAAATTAATATTAAATAAACGATATAAATTATCTAAAATTTATTATTAAGTATTTACTATAATCTACTAAAACTACTAAAACCAATCAATTTAACTACTAACAATTGTCAAAAATCATTTAGCCACTAACAAAATAACTTTTTTTAATATTTTAATAATTTAATTAAAATAGTTAAATTGATATTAAATGATCTAAATTTACTATTTACTATAGTATGTCTATTAAAACTACTAAAGTCATTCAATTTAGCGGGAGCGACAACAGAGACTGGCAATAAGATGGGAGCACTAACGGGACCGCCAATGGGATGCATATATTATATTATATGACATAATATCCCTCTGTTTTCAATTTCAAATTAAACACAGTTTGCATATTGATAACGTCTTATGAATAGCTTACGAAAAAATAACAGCTGACGCAAAATTATTTTTTCTAAAAAATTCACTAATTAAATTAAAATGATTAAATTAATATTAAATGAACGATATAAATGATCTAGAATTTACTATTTACTATAATCTGCTGAAACTACTAAAACCAATCAATTTAGCTACTAACGTTATCGACAATAGGAGCGCCATTGGGAGCTCCAACGGGAGCGCCAACGGGAGCGCCAACGGGTGCGTATCTTATGTTAAATCTCATTTTCTTTTTCCTTGATCTTTAAATAATTTAATAATTTATTTAAAATGATTATTTTTTTTATTAAATGAACAAAAATTTACTTTTACTATAATCTGTTATTAAAACTACTAAAATCAATCAATTAATTACTATCAGTTGTCAAAATATTTAATCACTATCAAAAATTACAACGGGAGCGGCAATGAGAGACTGACAATGTTATCGGCAACATGAGTGCTAAGGGGAGCTGCAACAGAAGCGCCAATGGAACCACCAACAGGAGCGCCAATGGGAGCGCCAACGGGAACTTCAATGGGAGCTGCAACGGGAGAGGCAACGGGGATGCATATTTTACCTCTAATGTCCAAATACAGTGTCACCTGTGTCACCCGTGCGAGAGCGACAACGAGAGACTGACAATGGGAGCTGCAACAGGAGTGGCAACAAGAGAGGCAATGGGAGTGGCAACGAGAGAGGTAACGAAAGCGCTAACAGGAGGGCCAACGATGATGCAAACGGGAGGGTCAATGGGGATGTATATTTTACCTCTAATGTCCAAATACATTATTATGAATCAATGTAATTCTGATTGTCAATCTCCTTTAATTTCTTCGACTCAATATAATTTTCATTTGTATGTTATATGACATATATAATACCTATCTCTTTCCACTTTGAATTTCAAATCATACATTTTGGACATTGTTCACAATTTATTATTATCTTCCAAATTACTCTTATGACTTCATGACAATACACCGACTATACAGTATCACCTGTGCGTATGCACGGGTAAAATACAGTGACTGGAATATGTATGCATCCAATTTTATAATAATAATAATAATAATAATAATAATAATAATAATAATAATAATAATAATAATAATAATAATAATAATACCTATCCCTTGTGAAATGATCATCAGTTGTTGACAAAAAGTTATGAATGCATATAACATCATCGGTTTTACTTTTCTGCATGGAAGTACTACTTTGGTACCAATCCAATAGAGCAATAATGGAACCTAATTGAACGATAGGGTCCAGTTGCTAAAGAAAACACGTTCCCTTCTTTCTCCTTCAAACATGATGTTTTGTCCTTTTTCACTTGGGGTGGGGAGTGAAGAGGACGGTGCATATGGACCTGAATTGTGTGCGGTCAAAATACCACTGCATTCATGCGGTGCAGTCACACTAATTAAGGGTTAGGATTTTATAAGGTCATTTTATTTGTTTGTCCAAAAAACATTTTAAGGTCAGGATCTCATGCAGTCATATTTTTGACTACAGAGAATCCATGTCCATTATACCATCCTCCATTAAAACGCTTTCCAACGAAGATTAAGGCCCGTTTGGATTAATTTATTTGGGCTTATCTATTGGTCTAAACACTAGACTGTTTGCGATAGCTTATGGAAACAACTTATAACATGTTCATAAGCTGTTTTCAGCTAATTTTCATAAGCTCTACAAGATAGCTTATGAAAACAACTTATAGTTTATAGAAAAATAGTTTAACATTAGTTTGTCTTTTATCGTATAAACAACTTATGCATAAGCACTTATATGATAAGTACTTATATCATAAACGCTTAATTAAGCTGTTTATCGAAACGGGCCTAAATACAGTATCTTATATTCAACGCATATAGCAAATTCTATCGTTTACAATTTTTTATTAATTTTTTTAATTTTTCATAATCTCCAAAAAATCTGAAAAAAATTGGATAACCTTATTTTGGTTTTATTAGATTTATAGTGGCGTTTGTATAATTTGTAGATTAGTTTTGACTCTTTAACGGATTTTTAGTAGTATTTTTATAACATTTTTTACAAAAAATTAAATAAAAAAACAGGTATTTTGTACATCCGCTTTTAAAAATATCAAATCGGATTTACCTTAGATGGGGTAAATCCGATTTTCTTTTTTTAAGAGAAATCAGATTTACCTACTAAAAAGATAAATCCAATTTTGGAAAAAAACCAAAATCGGATTTATCTTTTAGTAGGTAAATCCGAGCGAATTTTTTAAGTGAGGGGTATTTTGGGGTTTCACTTTTATGTGGGGTAGATAGTGAGTTGACGGGGGTACAAAAAAAAATCTCATTTCATTATACTGTCCGGAAATACAGAACTGGGCTTTAAGTTCAACCGAATGATTGACATGTTTGCTTAGTATTGATTGTTATCCACACCCTACATTTTATTAACCACAACCCTTCAAATACTTGAACAGACAAAAATACCCTTCCCCAAAATATATCTTTTTTCTTCCCTTAAAATTTTAATCTTAATACTCTTAAGGCTAAGTTGAATGTAAGTAAGTTTAGTGGATGTGTTTTGGAGCCAATTTTTAGGTGGGGTTCCACAATCATTTTAGTGGGTCCCAGAAGTAAGGTGTGAGTAAAAAAGGGAGATATTCAATTTGCAATAAAAAAATACATGTGCCTAGGGTGGGTCCCACTATGGTAAAATATATTTTTTTATTGCTATCATCTTTTAATCTTTAGGCAAAATTGGTGAAATATAAAATTAGTTTCGTGACAAAATACCTAAGTCCGGTGCTAAGTAGTGTGCTTTGGGTACTTTACGGTTCCAATTTTTTTTAACCGTTCAAATAGACAAAGTACGTTCCTCGATAATCAGTTTTGTGAAAAATAACATTAGTTTCATGATAAATATATAAAGTGCGGTGCTCAGCAGTGTGTTTTGGTGTTTAGGGTCTGAAAAAATTAATTTTAAATGTTCCTTACTAACCGAGTTGATGGAAAAAAAATAGTTTTGTGAGAAAACAAGTAAAGTGAAACGCTGAGCAGTGTGTTATGAGGTACTTTAGGGTCCGGAAAAATTTTATATGTTTAATTACACGAAGTTCGTTCATCAATAACCGGTTTTGTGAAAAAAAATAACCGGTTTGGTGAAA
>JAZGSX010000163.1:12500-25000 GCA_039519185.1 Astragalus membranaceus | reverse complement strand
ATCTTCTATGAATTCAAGTGTGGGCCTTTTTTTTCTCTAATAATAATCACCTCAATGGCTTTTCATATGGGTTTGGGCTACCTTCAATAGCAAATGGGTCATTGGACCTTCCTTTGTATTTTTTTTTTGCTTTTCAAGCCTTTCATTTCTTATGCCAAATGAATATATATATATATATATATATATATTAGGACTTTATATTTTCTGCAAAATAAAGAGTAAAGTAAGTCACTTATTTATTTAAATGATAATTATTGCTCTAAAAAATGACCCAAAGTTATCTCTTAAAATGCACTAAATTGGACTTTATCATTGGTGTGCTTATATGTGGATGATTTGCATGTTATGAGGAGCAATCACGCAGAAATAGATGAGTTTCGGAGGGTCATGATGTCAGAGTTTGAGATGACAGATTTAGGCCTCTTATCATACTTCTTGGGAATGGAATATGTAAATACCAGCAAGGGTATGTTCCTGCACCAGAAAAAAATATGTTGCGGATATATTGAAGAGGTCTGACATGATGGATTGTAAACCCGAAACCACTATAGTAGATGCAGGAGTCAGGCTTAAGAAGGATGGAAATGAGAGCGAAGTTGATGCTACTCTCTACAAGCAAACAGTTTGCTCTCTAAGGTATATTTGCAATACAACACCAGATATAGTTTTTGGTGTTGGCTTGATACATAGATTTATGGAGAAGCCAAGGTCTCCTCATTTAGTGGCTGCTAAGAGGATACTCAGATACATTAGAGGAACACAAGATTATGGACTCATGTTTTCTGAAAAGGGAGGGCCTGGTAATGCAGAGATATATGGCTACATTGATTCAGATTGGAGTGGAGACAAGGATGATAGGAAGAGTATATGAGGCTATGTTTTCATGTGTGGGAAGGCACCAATTTCATGGTGTTCTAAGAAGCAAGGTGTAGTTGCTTTGTCCTCATGTGAGGCTGAGTATGTTATTGCATTGTTTGAAGCATGTCAAGCATCATGGTTGAGCATTTTACTTGAAGAGATTGGACTGTGCAAGACAGGTGCAATGAATATGTTGATGGAGAATAAGTCTGCAATGGACTTAGCTAAAAATCATGTGGCACATGGCAGAGGTAAGCACATAGAAACTAGGTATCACTTCCTACGTCATCAAGTGAATAATGAGAAGATGAAGTTGGTTCACTGCAAGACAGTAATGCAAGTAGCTGATGTGCTGACTAAACCACGCAAGAATGGCCAATTTTGAAGAACTTAGAGCAATGCTTGGAATGAGGTCTTTAAGCAATGTGAATTAGGGAGGTATATTGAAGTAAGGTTGTAACTCAATTGTTAGAACACGTCAATTAGGAGTTAGTGCTGACATGGCAGCTGATGTGGCAAATCAATTAGCAAAACAGTCGGTCTATTAATGACTTGATTAGGAGTATAAATACTGTAATCACTCTTTACTTGAATTAGTTGAATAAAATTGCATTTTCTGCAACAAGTTAGTTACAAAACTTGTTCCTCTCTCTCTCTCTCTCTCTCTCTCTCTCTCTCTCTCTCAATTAGTTCCAACAAATTGGTATTACAAAGCATGGAAATTCTTGGAGCTTCGATCAAAGATAATGGCAATGGTCATTTCCCTGTGAATCTTCAATGGCAAGAACTACAATCGCTGGTGTGCGCAGATGAAAGTCATTTTCCGCTTTCAAGATGTACTCAAAATCGTGAACGATGGTGTTCAGAGTTAGCAGCGAACACCACTGATGCACAGAGAATAGCGAATCAAGAACAGAAGAAGAAAGATGGAAAAAGATTGTTTCTTATTGATCAGTGCAGTGATGCGAACATCATCGATTGCGAATCCGCGAAAGGTGCTTGGGATATTCTCAGGAATGCATACGAAGGAGCAGATAAGTTGAAGAAGGTGAAGTTGTAGAGTCTCTGAAGGCAATACGAGTCACTGCAGATGAAAGACCAAGAGGCAGTTGCGGAATTCCTCACGAGGTTAGTTTCGTTAACTAATCAAATGAAAGCATGTAGTGAAACGATTTTTGAAGTAATGAAAGTAGAAAAGGTTTTAAGATATTTGTCTTCAAACTTTGATCACGTCGTAGTAGCCATAGAATAGACCAAAAATCTAGATGAAATGAAATTGGATGAACTTCAAGGTTCTTTAGAAGCACATGAATTGAGACTTAAGCAGAGAATTTCAGAAAAGGAAACTAAGAGGCTCTGCAAGCTCAAGCTTCTAAGAATAATTTTTAATGGATGATATAAGAAGAAGGATAAGGAGGAATGGAAGAATAAGGGAAAGTAATCTAGTGAACGGGGTGCTCATGGAGGAGGTAAAAAGAAAGGTGGAGATAGATGGTAAGAAGAACAATTTCAACAAAAGTGCAATTCAATGTTACAATTGCCAGAAATATGGTCACTTTAAAAGTGAATGTAATGAGGAAAAGGTGCCTAGAAAGTAATATGCAGAGGCACAATATGCTAATGATGAGGAATCGAAACTCATAAGGTGTATTGTTGATGGCAATTACCAACGCCGAGTTTGAAAATTCGGATTTCTAGTATTTAGATACAAGATGTTCGAATTACATGAGGCGACAACTTGTCACAAGGAGTGGTTCACAGAATTGAAGGAGATAAGAAGAAAAATCAGATTTGTAGATAATTGTAGTTTTACTGCAGAAGGCATTGGTACTATAAGAATCTCAAGCAAAGAAGGAAAGAGTTCATACATACAAGAGGTGTTGTATGTGCGTATAAGGAGAAATTTGCTCAGTCTTGGTCAGATGCTTGAAAATGATTACTCTGTGCAGATGGAAGATATACAACTTAGATGGTTTGACACAAGCAAGAGATTGATTTTGAAGAGATATATAAAATCAAGCTTCAAGTGATGGAGCAGCAGTTACTGTCAACCACAGTAGAAGGTAAAAACTGGAAGTGGCACAACAGATTTGGGCACTTGAACTTTAGAAGTTTGAGTCAATTAAAGGAGAAAGGAATGGTTCATGGTCGCCATTAATGAAGGCACCAACTGAAATATGTGAAAGGCGTTGCGAGTCAGAGAAAAGAGCTATCAATGATATAAGGCTATATATAGCCAATGATAAAAACAACTACCTAACTTGTGTAACTAATTAGTGTACAAGAACCAACTTGTGTAATTAACTAAATAATTATCTTTTATATCTAATAAGTGTAACATCCCCAAAATAATTAATCGAATTATTTGGATGTTAACCCAATTGAATTAATTTAGTACTTGACTGGTAAATTTACCGAGTGCAAAAATTATTTATTGGTGGTCATTGGATCGTTAACCGGATAATACGGACCAAAAAAGTTTTGGAATCGAAATAGGAGATTTCGATCAATATGGTAATTTGACCGCGTTACAATTATATATTAATAAATATATATATGTATGCGTGTAAGTGGGTGAGGAGAAAAGAAAGAATTTAATTAAGAAAGAAAGAAAAGAAAGGGGAGGCGAGAAACAGAGAAGGAGAAACAGAGAGAAGAAGAGAAAAAGAAAAGAAGAGAGAAAGAAAGGGGGAGGAAGAAGAAAGGGAAAAAGGGGGCACTTCCGCTCAACGAAACGACTTCCTTCCAACACGAAAAATGCTCAGCGTTACTTCCTCTTCGATTTGGTACCAAGATCTTCATCATCAACTCACTCTCTTTCACTTTGCCATTTTCGAATTTAAGAGCAAAATGGAGGTTTTTGTTGTTCAAGCGCAAAGGAAAGCTTTGGATGGTGTTTGGGAGCGAGCTCAAGGTGGATTACGCGAATATTGAAGTCCGATTTGGGGTTTATGAAGAATTAAAGGTTAGGGTTCAAAAATTTGGTTTATATGTGAATATGGGTGATTGGAGGTTGGAGTTAATGAATAGTAATTCCATGGGAGTTTTGTGATTGATTGTAGGTACAAGCTGTGGAAGCGGTTTTGTGTGTCGCCGGAACGTGCAATGATTTCGGGAATTCGGTGTTACGGTCGAAAGATTTCTCGAGGTCGAGTGGGAAGCTTTGGGAGCGGATACGGATGTCGCCGAAGCGTGGAATTAATTCGGGGAGCGTTCGTGCGGTTATGCCAGAAAAGCGTTTTCACGGAAAGTTCGGTGTTTCGTGATTTTCATCACGATAGGTGAGTTTTACTCACGCTTAGGATTTTTATGTTTCGAATTAATTAATTAACTGTTTTACCGCTTTCGCTGGACTGGAATATTATTTGATAATCGAGTTTGAGAGATTTTGGGTTGAAAACCGATAATTGGAAAATATGTCGCGTTTTGATACAATTCGTTTAAAATGAGTTTTTGATTGATTGTGTGACTTTGATTGAAACTGTTTTTATAGTTGTCAAAAATGTTTTCGATCGGAACAAAAATCGGAATTGAACGGAATCGCGGTTTTCGCGCGAAATCGCCAAAATCTGCCTTAACAGACCCCTTTCTGCCTGTTCGCGCGGAACTTGCGCTCCAGGCGCGACTTCAGCGCAGAATGACAGAACATTCTGCCAGTTCGCGCTGAACTTGCGCTCCAGGCGCGACTTCAGCGCAGCTTGGCAGAATTTCAGCAATAAAACACTGTTTTTCGTTTCGCGATAACTTTTGATCCGGGAACCCGATTGAGGTGTTCTAAGATGCGTTGGAAAGCTTATTCAGAGGCCTAACTGAATATTCTATTTTTAAGGCAAAATGAACTGTTTTTGATATTGAAAATTGTGTCGAAAAGCGGTCAACTAGAGTGCGAGTGTGAACTTGGATTTTATAAAATGTGGATTAAAGTGTTTCATTGATTGTCTGATTTGATGGACCGTGGGTTCATAGTACTGTAGATATATGTTTATATATCGAGTTGGGTGACGACCCATGTGTAACATACTAGGCGGGGCAGTCATGATCCCCTTCCCTAGGCTCCATGCCAATAGGAGAATGTACTATTGGTAGGGGGGTTCACCGGGATTAGCGATGTTCCGCAGTCGGTGTTATGTTAAAGATTATTGTACGATACACCGGGATTAGCAATGTTCTGCAGTCGGTGCCGTACTTTGTTTATTGTGCGATACACCGGGATTAGCAATGTTCTGCAGTCGGTGCCGCACTGTGTTTGTTGTACGATACACCGGGATTAGCAATGTTCTGCAGTCGGTGCCGTACTTTGTTTATTTTGCGACATACCGGGAGTAGCAATGTTTTGCAGTCGGTGTCGTGTTAATCTATAAAAGAGCTAATAAATGAACCGAGAGTGTTAGTAGGGGTCTCGGTAGAACTCACTGAGATTGTATCTCACTGTTTAATTGTTGTTGATTTACAGAGAAACAGGGACAGCGGAAATCCAAGAGGCACGAGTAGGTTGAGCTCGGACTGGTTGCTGATAGCCTAGCTTTATGTTTAAGCTTATTTCCCTTCTGTTGTCTGTATTCTAAGACATTATGTATTTAAGGTATATCTTTCTTCCGCTTTCTTGTATGATACTGAATACTATAATTGCTGATGGTATATGGTCTGAGAACCATATTGTCTTGTTGTAAATAAGACTGTTTGAGTTATATTCAGCGAAAAATTTATAGTGATATTCAGTGTCTAAGCAGGAAATATATCTCTGATGTGTTACTAATGTGCACTTGGGTATTTTTAATAAATAAAAATACCGGGGTGTTACAGTTGGTATCAGAGCAGTTCGACCTAGTCGGACTTAGTTTAGGGTTGAGTCGATTCCTTGTTAGTCCTTTTTGTAATTACACTTGTGATGCTAAGAGACATTGAGCCTGATCAACTTAATACTTAGTGCATCATAAGCGGAATTATGACTGGATGACCAAGACGCAGTCCTCGACCAAAACCGGAATCTTCAACCAGTGCATCCTCTGGAAAGGTGACATGACGGTGGAAGAATACACCGCTAAGTCTGAGAAGTTGTCTCAGTTTTACCAAGTGGTAAAGTAAGCTTCGGATGACGAACGGAGAATGCAGAAATATAAGACGGGCATAAGTGTTTTTATGATTTATGGTCTCAGTTCTTATACTGCTACCAATTATGTTGCCTTAGTGTAATCAGCCTATGTCGCCGAGGATGATCTCATAGGAAATATGGGAAAGGAAAGGAGGTAGTTGAATTATCAGCTCCGAATGCAAAGTCCTAAGATAATTTCATCAAAGGAAAAGCAGATGTTGTTCTCTGATTCTTCAAAGGTCAGAAGAGGTTCTAACTGTGGAAAGCCTCACAGCGGTGATTGCAAGAGAAGACCTAATCGGTGCTATTATATAAATGCAGAGGGTCACTATGGTAAAGAGTGCCCCGTAAGGGAAAGTGCCAAGGAGTCACAAGCAGCTCCAAGACAAGGACGAGTCAACACTTTGAATGCTCAGACAGTTACAACTGCAGACAATCTACTGAGGGGTATGGGATCAGTTTTCAATAACTCTGTCAGTATATTATATGATTCGGGTGCAACCTATTGCTGTATATCCCGATCGCGTGTGAATCAGTTGGGATTAGCCTTATCATCGCTATCCGAACCGATAACTATCTTAACTGCGGCTATGGGTCGTGTCCAGACCCAATCTTTGTGTCGGAATTGCCTACGTGTTATAGGAGACAGAAATTTCGTGGAAGGATTATTTGTTTGCCTGTGAGAAGTGTGGACACCATTTTGGGTATGAATTGGATGACTGCAAATCATGTTGTAATCGACTGTGTTAATCAACTACCAGTTTCTCTTCAGAATCAGTTGAATTGTCTAAGACAAATTCTGAAGCGGTTACCCAGTTCACCTTAGACGGTCAATCCTCATTCCAAGGTGCGGAAGCACATGTTAGTATGTTATCTGCATCCACTGGAACTAGTATTAGATTTATCATCTGTACAAGTTGTGAATGACTTTTCGGATGTTCTCTGGATGTTTTTCACGATGAAGTTTCTTCTGAACCTCCAGAGCGAGAAGTAGAGTTTACTGTAGAATTGATTCCTGGCACGGGATCAATATCTATTGTTTCTTATTGAAGGTTTCTTGAGAATTAAAGGAAATAGAGTCTCAACTTGAAGAGTCGATGTTAAAGAAATTCTGTCGACCGAGTGCTTCTCTAAGGAGTGCTCTGGTGTGGTTAATAGAAAGGAAAAATGGTAGCATGAGATCGTGCATTGATTATCGACAACTCAACAAAGTGACGATCAGGAATAAATATCCCTTACCAAGGATAGACTATTTGCTTGAGCAATTTGAGGTGCTGCAGTGTTTTCAGAAATTGATCTGAGGTCGGGATATCATCAAATAAAAGTTAGAGCCTTAGATATTCCGAAGACAGCTTTCCGTACTAGGTATGGACATTACGAGTTCGTAGTGATGCCCTTCGGTTTGACTAATGCTCCAGCGGTATTCATGGATTACATGAACCGAGTTTTTCATACGTATTAGGATCAGTTTGAAGTCGTTTTCATCAATGATATCTTGATGTGCTCGAAAACCATTGAGGAGCATGTCCAACATCTCCTCATTGTTCTGAGTGCACTCCGAGAAAAGAATTTGTACGCGAAACCTCAGGAGTGTGATTTTTGGGTGCCAGAGTAAAGTCTTTGGGACAGATGATTTCCCAAGTCGGGAGTTTCTGTAGATCCCAGTAAGAAGGAAGCGGTGTTGAATGGGAGTGACCAACGTCAGTCACTGAAATCAGAAGTTTTCTAAGTCTAGCCGGTTACTATAAGAGATTTGTTCAAGGGTTCTCACAGTTAGTTTTCCACTTACACGGTTAACTCGTAAGGGTCAACCGTTTACGCAGGGTGCTGATAGTGAAGAATGTTTTCAAGAATTGAAGGTTTGGTTGACTTCTGCTCCAATCCTGATTCTTCCGGATCCGTCATTGGAATTTTAAATTTTCGATGACGCTTCGGGGAAGGGTTTAGGATGTATTCTAATGCAAGGATCAACAAGTGGTGACTTAGGCGTCCAGACAATTAAGGTCTCATGAGAGGATTTATCCGACTCATGATTTGTAATTGGCATCGATTGTGTATGCACTGAAGATTTGGAGACGTTACCTGTATGGGTCTCGTTTCGAAGTCTTTAGTGATCACAAAAGTTTAAAGTGTCTGTTTGATCAGAGGAACTGAATAGCAGGCAGAGAAGTGTGTAGAATTCTGAAGGATTATGACTTCGGGTTGAAGTATTATCCAGGAAATCCCAATGTTGTAGCTGATGCGAGTAATAGGAAATCGCTCCACACGGCAGAATTATGATGCATTAGATGGAATTGTTAGAGTCTGTTAGAGGCTTAAATTTGAATTCAAGATCAAGGAGGAATCGGTTAGTGTTGAGCCATATGAGGATCGCTAGTTCCCTAAGGGATTCTATACGCTTGGCACAGAAAGTTGATGTGAAGCTACAATCACAAAAGGTATTTCCAGATTTTACCATGCATAGTGATGGAGTCAGTTGTTTCAACGGTAGAATCTGTGCTGCCGATGATGAGAACAATAAAAGGCAAGTGTTAGTGGAAGCACACCGAAGTTTATATTCTGTTCCTGGGTGTACAGAATATAAAGCAGAGGTATTAGTTTGTTAACCTCTCCTTTGTGAAAGTTAACAATGAGATGGTATTATATGATTCCGTTTGACAAGTCGAACGCGAACGCGAATATGTAGGTGACTTAAATTTCCGAAGTGAAGCTTGGCGTGCGGTGTAACAGTTTTGAAAAATCGTTTTTGTGAAAACCCGCATGCTAAAGTTAATTTTGGAACGAATTAGGAGGCTAATAGGATATGATTGGGGAGGAAAATCCTAGGAGGATTACTTAGGTTGAGGGGAAGCTCTCAACGCTATTGACTAATTCGGAAAGGAGCTGAGTTCTGTTTGATAATTGTTTGGAGAACAACTGAGGTGATTTTCATTACGTTCAATTTATTTGATGTCCCCGTGGTTTACTTCTACGTTTAAGATAAACGTTTCTGGTAAATCCTCATTCCATCTTCTTTCGAAAGGTGTTATCTCGAAATCTTGGGGGCGAGTCAAGAAGTTTCACAAGTGATATTTCGTCACATTGTCGGTGTGTACGGAAACTGTTATGGATTTTAGAAGATTTGTTGAGGTCGTGTGTACAACCTTCGAGAAAATCATGTTTGTACTTATCACTACCGTGGAGTACCAATTGTGGATCTCATTTTCAACCAGTATGTCTATCAAGTGTCTTGTGTTAAACCCTTTGATTTAGATCAATCAAAGTTGGGGAGAAAGCGAGGATAATTGGAATGAAGCTTCGGAAGTGTTTTCGAACACGGTGCCGAGCCTATGTTGGCGAATGATGAGTTTCTCGTGTAGATTCGTAATGAGAAAGTTCATATCAAGGTAGTAGTGGATCATACTTGGAGATTGATGTGTCAACTTTGTGAAGATTTTCTACACATATTTCGTTAATTCAAGGTTGTTTTCTCGCAAATTTAGACCTTTCGGAGAATGTCAAACCTCGGTTAGTCGGATGAAAGACTTAGCGAAATTTTGAGGACAAAATTCTTTTAAGTTGGGGAGAATGTAACATCCGCAAAATAATTAATCGAATTATTTGGATGTTAACCCAATTGAATTAATTTAGTACTTGACTGGTAAATTTACCGAGTGCAAAAATTATTTATTGGTGGTCATTGGATCGTTAACCGGATAATACGGACCAAGAAAGTTTTGGAATCGAAATAGGAGATTTCGATCAATATGGTAATTTGACCGCGTTACAATTATATATTAATAAATATATATATGTATGCGTGTAAGTGGGTGAGGAGAAAAGAAAGAATTTAATTAAGAAAGAAAGAAAAGAAAGGGGAGGCGAGAAACAGAGAAGGAGAAACAGAGAGAAGAAGAGAAAAAGAAAAGAAGAGAGAAAGAAAGGGGGAGGAAGAAGAAAGGGAAAAAGGGGGCACTTCCGCTCAACGAAACGACTTCCTTCCAACACGAAAAATGCTCAGCGTTACTTCCTCTTCGATTTGGTACCAAGATCTTCATCATCAACTCACTCTCTTTCACTTTGCCATTTTCGAATTTAAGAGCAAAATGGAGGTTTTTGTTGTTCAAGCGCAAAGGAAAGCTTTGGATGGTGTTTGGGAGCGAGCTCAAGGTGGATTACGCGAATATTGAAGTCCGATTTGGGGTTTATGAAGAATTAAAGGTTAGGGTTCAAAAATTTGGTTTATATGTGAATATGGGTGATTGGAGGTTGGAGTTAATGAATAGTAATTCCATGGGAGTTTTGTGATTGATTGTAGGTACAAGTTGTGGAAGCGGTTTTGTGTGTCGCCGGAACGTGCAATGATTTCGGGAATTCGGTGTTACGGTCGAAAGATTTCTCGAGGTCGAGTGGGAAGCTTTGGGAGCGGATACGGATGTCGCCGAAGCGTGGAATTAATTCGGGGAGCGTTGGTGCGGTTATGCCAGAAAAGCGTTTTCACGGAAAGTTCGGTGTTTCGTGATTTTCATCACGATAGGTGAGTTTTACTCACGCTTAGGATTTTTATGTTTCGAATTAATTAATTAACTGTTTTACCGCTTTCGCTGGACTGGAATATTATTTGATAATCGAGTTTGAGAGATTTTGGGTTGAAAACCGATAATTGGAAAATATGTCGCGTTTTGATACAATTCGTTTAAAATGAGTTTTTGATTGATTGTGTGACTTTGATTGAAACTGTTTTTATAGTTGTCAAAAATGTTTTCGATCGGAACAAAAATCGGAATTGAACGAAATCGCCAAAATCTGCCTTAACAGACCCCTTTCTGCCTGTTCGCGCGGAACTTGCGCTCCAGGCGCGACTTCAGCGCAGAATGACAGAACATTCTGCCAGTTCGCGCTGAACTTGCGCTCCAGGCGCGACTTCAGCGCAGCTTGGCAGAATTTCAGCAATAAAACACTGTTTTTCGTTTCACGATAACTTTGGATCCGGGAACCCGATTGAGGTGTTCTAAGATGCGTTGGAAAGCTTATTCAGAGGCCTAACTGAATATTCTATTTTTAAGGCAAAATGAACTGTTTTTGATATTGAAAATTGTGTCGAAAAGCGGTCAACTAGAGTGCGAGTGTGAACTTGGATTTTATAAAATGTGGATTAAAGTGTTTCATTGATTGTCTGATTTGATGGACCGTGGGTTCATAGTACTGTAGATATATGTTTATATATCGAGTTGGGTGACGACCCATGTGTAACATACTAGGCGGGGCAGTCATGATCCCCTTCCCTAGGCTCCATGCCAATAGGAGAATGTACTATTGGTAGGGGGGTTCACCGGGATTAGCGATGTTCCGCAGTCGGTGTTATGTTAAAGATTATTGTACGATACACCGGGATTAGCAATGTTCTGCAGTCGGTGCCGTACTTTGTTTATTGTGCGATACACCGGGATTAGCAATGTTCTGCAGTCGGTGCCGCACTGTGTTTATTGTACGATACACCGGGATTAGCAATGTTCTGCAGTCGGTGCCGTACTTTGTTTATTGTGCGATACACCGGGATTAGCAATGTTCTGCAGTCGGTGCCGCACTGTGTTTGTTGTACGATACACCGGGATTAGCAATGTTCTGCAGTCGGTGCCGTACTTTGTTTATTTTGCGACATACCGGGAGTAGCAATGTTTTGCAGTCGGTGTCGTGTTAATCTATAAAAGAGCTAATAAATGAACCGAGAGTGTTAGTAGGGGTCTCGGTAGAACTCACTGAGATTGTATCTCACTGTTTAATTGTTGTTGATTTACAGAGAAACAGGGACAGCGGAAATCCAAGAGGCACGAGTAGGTTGAGCTCGGACTGGTTGCTGATAGCCTAGCTTTATGTTTAAGCTTATTTCCCTTCTGTTGTCTGTATTCTAAGACATTATGTATTTAAGGTATATCTTTCTTCCGCTTTCTTGTATGATACTGAATACTATAATTGCTGATGGTATATGGTCTGAGAACCATATTGTCTTGTTGTAAATAAGACTGTTTGAGTTATATTCAGCGAAAAATTTATAGTGATATTCAGTGTCTAAGCAGGAAATATATCTCTGATGTGTTACTAATGTGCACTTGTGTATTTTTAATAAATAAAAATACCGGGGTGTTACACCTAGTATGTCAAAACATGGGTCGTCACCCAACTCGATATATATATAAACATATATATCTACAGTACCATGAACCCACGGTCCATCAAATCAAACAATCAATGAAACACTTTAATCCATATTTTATAAAATCCAAGTTCACACTCGCACTCTAGTTGACCGCTTTTCGACACAATTTTCAATATCAAAAACAGTTCATTTTGCCTTAAAAATAGAATATTCAGTTAGGCCTCTGAACAAGCTTTCCAACGCATCTTAGAACACCTCAATCGGGTTCCGGAATCAAAAGATATCGCGAGAACAAAATCAGTGAAAAACTGTTGAAAATCTGCAAAGCGTCGCGACGCGAACTGCGACCGTCGCGACGCGAACTGCGACCGTCGCGACGCGAAAAACGACAGAAACATTTTGCGTGACAAAACT
>JAZGSX010000162.1:0-25000 GCA_039519185.1 Astragalus membranaceus | reverse complement strand
TTAATTGTTAGATGGGTGGAAAAAATGTTTGTTTTTAGAGTTTGAACATTAGACATCTTTCTTATATTCCTTCAGTGTCTCTTAGCTTGCCAACTGAGCTGCCTACATGAAATTCTTTCTAAAAAATATTGTAGTTGTCGATGAGTAAGCTTCTAGAATTGTTCCCACTAGATTTGCAAGCATCAACACCTTTTTTTTATCAGTAAGTTAGAACAACATCTAAGGCATTTCACGCGGTTTCTCATGGGCCTAGTTTGTGCGAATGCGATGGCCTCCTTGTCCATATCCACTTGGGATTTTTTTTTTTACCCCCATCATCTCCCAGCTACCCCCACCGACCCTGCGAAAAGACGCAATTGCCCTTAACAAAATTTAAAAATCCCGAACGTATCCTGATTTCATTTTTTTTTTTGGAAATCGGATTTAGGTAAATCCGATTTCCACTAAAAATTTTAAAAAATTTAAATCGGATTTATTTAAGATGGGTAGATCCGCTTTTAAAAATAACAAATCGGATTTACCTTAAGTGGGGGTAAATCCGATTTGTTATTTTTAAAAGCGGATCTACCCCATCATATAAGGTAAATCCGCTTTTAAAAATAACCAAAGCGGATTTACCTTATGTGGGGGTAAATCCGCTTTGTTAACCCAATTAATAAATAAATAAATCAGTTAAAATTTTAAAAACAAATTTCGACCGTCTTTTGGTTCTGTTTAGTGTGTAGTTCATTAACACGTGACGATATTGTACGTCGGGAGAATAATTTAGACTAAAAAATCAGTTTTCGGGCAACCTACTCAAATTGTAATGAAACCACATTCTTTAAATCCGAAAAATATCAAGAATCAATACTCCTCAAGAAGTGACTTCTTTCAGGACTAGGGACCTCAAAATCCCAAATTCCATCGTTTACTATTTTTTATTAATTTTTTAAATTTTTCATAATCTCCAAAAAATCTGAAAAAATTTGCATAACTTTATTTTGGTTTTATTAGATTTTTAGTGGTGTTTTCATAATTTTTGGATTAGTTTTGGCTGTTTAACGGATTTTTAGTAGTATTTTATAACCTTTTTTAAAAAATTAAATAAAAAACAATTTTTTTAATAACAAAATCGGATTTACCTTAGGTGGGATAAATCCGATTTTCTTTTTTTAGGGAAATCGGATTTACCTTAGGTGGGATAAATCCGATTTTCTCTTTTTTTAGGGAAATCGGATTTATGTACCCACTAGGTAAATCCGATTTCCAAAATAACAAAGCGGATTTACCTCCAGCTAAGGTAAATCCGCTTTGTTATTTTTGAAATCGGATTTACCTATTGGGCACCCCCATATGAGGTAAATCCGACTTTAAAAATAACAAAGCGGATTTACCTCAAATGGAGGTAAATCCGAGCGAATTAAAAATTGGGCAGGGGTATTTTCGGGTTTCACTTTTATTTGGGGGTAAATAGGGAGATGATGGGGGTACATAAAAAAAAACCCTATCCACTTCATCATCCCAAGTATGTTGCATTGAGTCACAGTACAAGGTTGCAACTAATAAAAATAAACAGTACAAGGTTGCAAAGTAGGCTGGCGATATGTACCCCCAACTTAGACTACATACCCCCCAATTTTCATTTAATTCCAAAATACCCCCTCAAAATTTAGACTATTCCTAGAATTATCAATTTATTATTTCCGGAACTGTTTTATTTTTGAGTTCCCGAAAATATCCTATAGACAGACATAAATCCGGAACTATAATTATGGCTTCCGGATTTATCCTATAAACATAATTCCGGGGGATAAAAAATTTTGCATTCCGGATATATGTTTATTAGGTAAATTCGGGGAGTTAATCTTTTTAACTCCGAATTTATGTATGACCCATAAGTCCGGAATGTGTTTTTATTTTTTAAAATTTTTATCCACTGACAAATTTGACGGCATTGATGTTTCCGACACTTTTGATCAACGGTCAATATCCCATCGACAATTTTGACGGCGTTGATGTTGTCGACACTTTTTGATCAACGGACAATATCCCACAAAAATCACTATAAATACACCGAGTTACCCTAACTTCTTTCACACAAACACTTCTCTAAAACCTAAAAAATGAACACCCTTCGCACCTTGTACTCAAGTGAGACCACACTGACCGCCGTTCCCAACACGTGGCCTCTTAGAGGGTGCTAAGTCAGTGCGATCGCCAATGGTGGGAAAATACTCGAAGATCCAATACTAAAATAATAATATTAACTATTATATTAAAAAAAGTTACTCAAATTGATAAACACTTAACTTAAATAGTAAGATAGTTAATAACAAATTTTACCGGGAGCAACGTCGCGTACTCCGCACTGAGGGGTATTCCAGATGAACCCATCATTCAGCTGCTCATACAAAAACGCCAAGGCAGCTGGACCCCTCACGCCCACTGGCCACAATCCTCATAGGTCTCAAACAACATCACCCACTTCACCAGTACAGCTGTAGCACTCTTGTCTGCAAAGATGGTGTAACCCACCAGAAGCAAGAGATAAATCCGTGCAACAAAATCCCAATTACCCATGTCCAACTGTGCTCTGTAGGCATGTTCTAAAAAACTGAACCGAAAATATGGCCCCCTAGTTTGACTTGTCTCAATCAGACAATCTAGGTGCAGTATCCCCGTGAAATCAATCCCCGCCTGAATGGCCATGTTAATAGTAAAGGAAATTGCTGGGAGGGAAGATGCAACAGGTTGGACATGTCGTCCAATGTGATTGTCATTTCACCAAAGGGTAGTGAAATGAGCTGGTCTCTGGATGCCATCTTTCCGCAATTGCTGAAATCAGCTTGTAGTTGACAATCTTGAAACCTGTATATTGAAGGTCGTGTAGACCAGACCTAACTATCCAATCTAGTACACGGGGATCGTTGACTTCATCTCGCATTGCCAGTAATTTTATTAATTTCCCCTCATGTGCGGGAATCTTCATTTTCCCACGATCCTGTATATATGTATAAAAAACAATGTTTTACTTAATAACATAACATTAAACGCCAATGAAAAATATAAGTTTATCTAATAAAATTATTACATGTCCTAGACAAAGTTTTGATGTTACGTGAACATCAACCCTAGTCAAAAGAGATCGGTCCCTCGGACCCCGATCTAGCTCCTTCTGCACAGCCTCAGGCTCCTCAAAAAATTGCTCCTGCCCAGCCTCAGCGTCCTCAAAAAACCGTTGAGGATCAGGAGCCTCATAATTCACTCTCTGATCCTGATCCTCCTCTTGATCAGTACGGTCAGCGCCCTCTCGGCCCTGTACACACCTAGGCCAGTTAGAAGCATGCCCGGCTATTCGCACCCGAGTGTGTGTACTCACCGGAATTTCTTCCAGTTCAACACCGCCAGCCATCTGTGACAACTCTCCTCGCAAAATCAAACCTCGTGAATTGTGTGGAATTATGCCCTCGATTCTAGTGTAAGCCACTGAAAAATATTCAAAAAATAATAATTAATATAAAATTTGGTGGATTGGAAGGAAGTGTGGTAAATTCGGATTCCATTGTTTTTCATATAAAATATGTGTCTTGGGGGTGGTTTATATCAGGAAAGGGTAGGAGAACTAGGTTGAATTTGGTGGATTGGTTGAATTGCCCAATGGGATGTATGGTGAATATTTAAGTTGGGGTACTCTTTTTCCTCTCCGGGTTTTTTTCTCTTTGTGTTTTGACCCCGAGAGGTTTTAACGAGGCCCCAAAATTCTTCTTTTGTAAGGGTTGGAGTACCCCTTGTACTCCCCTCAATATGTTATTTGTTTATCAAAAAAATAATGAAGGAGTGTAACAATTTTACAAAAGCATCTTTATTAACTATTTAGTACTTTTTTGGGTAATTAAAAATTTATTGAATCAAAGAGTACAAGAAGTATTTCAACTCGTTCCAATATTACATATTTATATACGGTCCTCACAACAATCACATTAGCTATTTAGTGTTAATTATTGTCATGCATACATGGGCGAACTTACCTTGTTGCCAGGGTGTGTAAGTGCACACCCTCAAGTTTTAAAATTTTCAATAATACCCCTATTAAACTTTATTGTTGACCTCTAGTTTCTATCTTTTGCTATCCTGACCATCTATCTCCTCTATCTTTTACTACTTCACAGCTATTTCAACAATTATGTATTTATTTTTATGGTTAAGTATGTTTTTAGTCATTATAAAATTTGAGATTTTTGGTTTTAGTTCCTTAAAAAACTTCCACCTACTTTTGGTCCCTCAAGTTTTATTTTCATTAGTTTTAGTCTCTCTTGACTTTTAGTAACGCATCACGACTTTTAATAGTGCTTATAAAAGGTCAAAAAGAGTGCTGTTAAAAGTCATCAAACGTTATTAAAAATCATGAAGGGCTAAAACTGGTGAAAAAAATAAAATGTAGAGACCAAAAGTAGGTGAAATTTTTTTGAGTGACTAAAACAAAAAAAAACAATTTTTATAGGGACCAAAAACATATTTTACCATTATTTTTGGCAATGACTTATGATACTAAGGAATTCCTTAGTAACAATTACTAAGGAATTCCCTATGATACTAACCACAATTTAGTGTTTGTGTGTTGAGTGAGCGGGTAAATGAAAACACTGGTTAGTATATACTAACCACAATTTAGTGTTGGTGTGGTCACCGAATTTTTTCATTAATGGGGAAATGACTATTATGCCCATTTAGTAACAATTACTAATGATTTCCTTAGTACAGACATTTAAATTGTTACAGTCATCCAGAATAATTACAGTCATCCAAATTGAATAAATTAAGTAATGAAATAAATAAATAGAGACAAAAATGAGAATAGCGATAATCAATACTGTTCTAGTCTTATCACCTATTCCCCATATAGAATAGAAACTCTTCCCCCCGTACCTCATATCCACAATCGATTGTTACTTTGGCATGACGAAAGAACAGGTCACGAACTCTCGAGCGTAATCTAATTTTGATAGCGCGACCGTTGACTCAAACACAAACAATCAAGCACGCTGACGTTCAATTAATTATTCAGTAAAATATAATAAATAGTTAATAAATTATTTAATCAAAATTACGACGATGTTAGGGGCTTGACAACGAACCATAATAGCAAACAAATGTCAGAACGCAACCGTGAGGAATTTCACCAATGAGAGATGTTAATGCACAAGCCAATATGTTACGTCTTATGGTACCAACGTGATGAATGAACGTGATGAATGAATGGGTGTACGATTGTGTTGTGCTCATTTTTCAGAGATAAAAACATTCGATTTGATGGATACAAATCACTTGAAGTTGAGCAGGTTCCAAGGCAACATATGTCTTAACAATTTTTGGTCCACATTGGAGTGACAAGTAAGTAAAGGAACTTTCAGCCACAACTTCGCGAGAACAGGATGGGGTGTTCCATGGTGACAGATCACGGACTAGAGGAAGAAAAGGATGGTTCGGTATTTGGTTTTAAAATTTTCTATAATACCCCTATTAAACTTTATTGTTGACCTCTAGTTTCGATCTTTTGCTATTCTGACCATCTATTTCCTCTATCTTTTGCTACTTCACAGCTATTTCAACAATTATGTATTTATTTTTATTGTTAGAATTTAGATATGTTTTTAGTCATTATAAAATTTGAGATTTTTGGTTTTAGTTCTTTAAAAAACTTCCACCTACTTTTGGTCCCTCAAGTTTTATTTTCATTAGTTTTCTCAAGTTTTATTTTCATTAGTTTTAGTCTCTCTTGACTTTTAATAACGTTTCACGACTTTTAATAGTGCTTATAAAAGGTCAAAAAGAGTGCTGTTAAAAGTCATCAAACGTTATTAAAAATCATGAAGGGCTAAAACTGGTGAAAAAATAAAATGTAGAGACCAAAAGTAGGTGAAAATTTTTTGAGTGACTAAAACAAAAAAAAAACAATTTTTATAGGGACCAAAAACATATTTTACCATTATTTTTGACAATGACTTATGATAGTAAGCAATTTCTTAGTAACAATTACTAAGGAATTCCTTATGATACTAACCATAATTTAGTGTTTGTGTGTTGAGTGAGCGGGTAAATGAAAACACTGGTTAGTACATACTAATCACAATTTAGTGTTGGTGTGGTCACCGAATTTTTTCATTGATGGGGAAATGACTATTATTCCCATGTAGAAACAATTATTAAGGATTTCCTTAGTACTCTAAGTCAGACTCGCCACTGCATGCATATATATATATATATATATATATATATAAGGGTAAAAATAAGAAATAATTATAATATAATGTGTGTTGAAAATAGAAAATGACGAGTGAATTAGATTTTTCACCAATGTAAAACACCTTTACTATATATGATTTTAGTTGTATAAATGCATACATTTATAAAATGAGTGATCTAAATTAAGCATAAATCTTTGATGCCTCATATTTGCCTGGGAAACCAAATTGTTTTTTCTTAAAGGCAAAATATATTTATTTTCATAAAACATCAAAACGACTACGAGCGATACTCATACCCAAAAAAAAAACAAAAAATTCTTCAAAAAGAATCGAAATGATAAAATTCCAATGCTTACTATATATTTAAAACTGGAAATGTATTCATAGTAAGTGTTGATTCCAAACAAAGCTGACGAAAGTGCACTTTGTCTGAACTCAAACAATATTTATTTACACGCCTCTAATTCAAATCACAATTCACAAGGTCTCCTAAATGAATAGGGCTGTGTGTGTATGAATCTACACTTAATTATTACAATATTACGACCTAAACCGCCTAATGAAAATCAGGAAAAAAAAATAAAAACTTAGTAATTAATAAATATATGACATGATTGAAACCCACTCGTTACATGTAGTCTTCAACTACAACTCCCTTTTCTCCCAAATAACGACCATGATGTAAAGATGAAGACGAAGATTAATTAATTAACACGTGAATACCATAATAGTATAATTAAATGAAATAGAGTGCGGTTTAAAGAAAAAAGCTGTCATCGTGATCGTCCCCTTGTTTAGTAATATTGTTAAATGATGATGTTGATGGAAATGGAATAGAAGTAGGAGGAGTGTTCTTGTCGTTGAGAAGTTCCTCTATCATTTGAAGGGCAATTCTGTCTTCTTCATCAATCTCGGCTCTCACCATTTCATGTCCTGTTGCCACTACCGATGGACACTCTTGTTGATGATCAGATGAAGGTAGAAAACTGCTACTAAAATTACTATTATCTCCTCCTTCATTACTCTTCTTTTTTCCAAGCTGAACCGTCATGACCCAGTTGGATTCAGAACATCTCCCAGCACGTTTTTGCCACACTCCAATGTGAGAATTCTCAGTATCAAGCCTCAAACATGTCATCGAAGGAGAAGGTACTTTACCACATTTACGAAGCTTAGCATGTAGTATTTCTTCTAAATCTTTTGAAGTTGAAGGAGAGTTTTCACTCTTTGGATCACCTTCTGGAGTTTGTGTTATTGGAAAATTAGTTTTAGCATTTCTACCACTCATTAAAATAGCTGCTTGATCATATGCTCTTGCTGCTTCTTCTGCTGTTTCAAATGTACCTAGCCATACCCTTCTCTTTCTATTTCATACGTAAATAAATATTCAAAATCAAATGTTTATTTATAATGAGAAATATATTGACAAAGTGATTGTGTTGTGTGGAAGTGAACTTACAGAAGTGGGTGTCGAATTTCTGAAACCCAAGAACCCCAATGACGTTGTCTGACACCTCTGAACTTCCTTGATTGTACCATGATAATGATGCTGAGGTTGTTATTCTGTGGAAGTGATTTGGAAGTACAGAAGGGAACAGAGAGAAGAAGATATTATAGAGGGAAAAAAGCACAGTGTCGGTGAACTAAAAGTAAAAGGTTCTCTTGTATAGTACAAGTATTAAAAGTGCTCACCTAAACAAGTACTTTCAAATAAATGCTTGTCGCTTGGGTATATTTCCTTCTAACACTGTTAGTTTGTCTTAATTTTCCTATGGATCTGGCGCGCATAACGGATGAATCAACGAACTTGGAAAGCGATGGATGAAGGTGATATGACTGGAATTATATTACATGCCATTATTAGCTAGGTGGACTCTAACTCACTTCAAAACCATCACTCACTTGGTTGTTAGATTGTTATATGGAGCTGTGAGAGTGCATAATTCAAAATGGTTGATGAAGCTATTTAAGTTTTGTAATTAAACCTTAGTTTGAACTTTGAAGTCACACTATATTATAAAGTGAGTTTTAAATGCATGCGGCCTTTATAACTTTGTAACGTCTTTTTTTACTGAAAATTTTTTAGAATGAATAATTGCAATAAAAAAGTATGAAAAGTTAGACGTGGATGATCTAAAACAAAGAGTTTCGAATTCAAGCTGTGATGCTCTTATTTCATGTCCTTTTATTTCTTTTTTCATATTACATTAATTATCTAGACATTACTCTAACAAGATTGAACATGTTGATATAATTCGGGGACCTGTGAATGATAAATTTGGGCTGGATACATGTGGTTGTTGGTGAGTGCCAACGTGAACCAGAAAATGATCCAATATCGGACTCGTCTCTTAGTGTTCCTATGTAAGTATAAGTTTTTTTGTTATTATATTATTGGTGTGCAGTATCCACTGATTTTGTCGGTGACAATCTATGTCAGAGAATTTCACTAGGACGTGTACCGAGTTTTACCGGTACGTGTGATTCTCCCCTCTCAGTAGAGTTTTTGCCACATTCAAAACTCGAACTTGAGACACTGAGGTAGGTAGGATCTACACTCGGCTACCGTTCAGATCAACACTTGTTTTTTTTACAACAAGCACAGAGTGCATTTCATTCATAATCAAAATATCAATACATGAGGGAAATTCAGAATATTCTTGAGGACTAGCTGACAACAAAGCCAACAAGGAAATAAGCAACGTGTTAGCATTCCTCCTAGCAAACTCAACGTGAGAATTACAATTGAAAAAAGAAAAAAAGGTTCTTACAACATTAAGAATCGAGCCAAACTCACTACAAAGAAAACACTTTGAATTAAAACCATCAACTACAAACTTCGCGTCCATCTCAAAAAAACACATCCTTGTATACCAACTCTTGTTATTGCTAGTAAATAAATTAACGTTTGACGGGATTTACCAATAAATAACGGAAAATGAGTGGTTATGTTGAAAAGCATGAAATTATATATATATATATATATATATATATATATATATATATATATATATATATATATATATATATATATATATATATATATATGGGGACTTTGTCTTCTATTTTCATCCCAAACCCGCATTTAAATTTCAAACTTGTTCTAAATATTTTCATTTTAATTCGATTTAAGAGGTGTAATTAAACTAGTAAAATCAAAATAACGAGCTAGCTAGTAATTAGGAAAAAAATAAAACAAATAACTATATAAAGAAAAAATATAACTTATAAATTCAGCAAGTAATTATAACATCTTATTCTCAGGAGATAATGTGACTATTTATTTTATAACCATTTATTATATTTCTAAAAACTAATATGAGACGGAGGGAGTATAATCTTTCTCAATTTAATTAACAGAAAACAAAATATTAATTCATAAAAAGTAAAACTATTTATAAAGGAAAATAAAAATAATTATCCCAATAGCATGTAACTTTTCCTTATTGGACTTAAAAGCAAAATATTCATTAATAAAAATTAAAGAAACTTATAAAGGTAAGATACGAAAAAAACTTAATTGCACCAAAATATTCATTTATTAAGAAATAGAGACATCTATAAAGACGTATTATAAAAATAATTACACCCACAACACAAAAAAAAATTCTAATTGGATTTGCTTAAAAGCGATGAAATTATACTAATAACAGATAACATTTTCTCATTGAGACTGAAAAGCTAAACATCTATTTTTATAAGAACATAGACATTATAAAGATAAAAAAAATGATTATTTCTTACGACGTGTAATGTTTCACCATTAGAAAATAAAAGTAATGAAATTAAACAAAAAATAAGTAATGCTTTCTCGTTGGAGCTCAAAATCAAAATATACATTTACAGAAAAGAAAATATAAAAAATAACTATTCAACAACATGTAATATTTTCTTGTCTAGAATCGAAAATAAAACACTAATTTGTTGGAACCAAGTAAATCTAGAAACAGTGACCCATAATTATTTTGAAGACAACAAATATTATTCAAAGACGGCACCGCCCGTCGCTAAAGCCCTTGCAACCCGTTTTAAAATTTTCTCCTATATTCTGTCACTAGTGAATTTTTTAGCGACGGAGTTAATTTCCGTCGCTAACTTCCGTCGCTAATGCTTCATTTTTTTGTAATGCAAGCTGGACATGCCTACATTTTTACGTTCTTGTAGATGGCGCACCAAGAACCTTTAAAACAAATCTGATAGTATGAACTAAAAAAATAAATGATCCACCTTCTTCTTAGGGACTCAGAACCCCGCACTTTGAGAAGGATGGTCGGATTAACTATGATGAGTTTGCTGCATGAGCAAAGGAATTCCGGAAGCTCATACCAAGAAGAGGCGCGATTCAACCTTGTATTAGTGGGGATTAATTGGAAGATATTCAACAAAGATAAATCATCTCTTTCAACCCCGTGTTCTTAAAATTTTCAAATGCTGATGAGTGATAAATCCGAGACTGTCACGCTTGGTAGCTGTTTGGTAGTTAAGAGAGTAGCAGAAGAAGAAGAAGAGAGTAGATCCCGATTTTTATTAGGGATTCTGGGTTTTGACCTATGTCTTTTAATTTCATTTTATTTTTGTAATTTGTTTTTATTTAAATTATTTTATTTAGTAAATAAATATGTGGCACGGTGATGTGTTTTATTAATTGACGTAGCAGCCACGTGCGCTGCCTATATCAGGTGTCACGTCGTCAACGAATGAGCTCCACGCCGCTTTAATTATAAGCAAAACCACTATTTGGACTAAATATCCGAGTTTTTAAAAATAAGAGGATTAATTGTCCGAGTTTTAAAATAGTGGACCAAATGTCTAAATTTATAAAAATAGATGGACCAAAACTATAATTTAGCCAAAAACTAAATAGATAGATTAATTATTCTTGTCGACGTATACAAATTTTGCAAATCTGATACCCCCACATCTCATACTAAGTGTTTCTTTTTAAAAGTGTACACAACACTAGACATGGTTTTAAGCTTATTTACTCTCCTAAGTGTTGTGTACACTTTTTCATCCTTAACTTACTATCTCTCGTGTAATTTTTTTTCATTATTGGGTCTTTTTATAATGAGTTTTGCTTCTGGGAGATTTTAACGATGTCCATTATAATTGTATGGGTTAGAGTACTTCTTGTACTCCCATTTATAAAAAAAAAAAGTGTTTCTTTTTAAGTATTTTTGTATTGTATGTATCATTTTACAATATCAAGATAGTGTGAATTACATTTTTCAAAATAATACTCTTATTTTTTCAAAAAATAATAATACTCTTATGTTTCTTGCCAATAATAATAATAATAATAATAATAATAATAATAATAATAATAATAGTCTTATGTTTTGTAACTTGAGGCAGCATTTTTTTTCCTTAGGTTATATTTTCCTTAGGTTATATTTTCTTAAGGAAAAAAAATCCTGCCTCAAGTTACATAAGAGTATTACATAACTGTTTCATGAATCACTTGAGGCAGCATTTTTTTTCCTTAGGTTATATTTTCTAAAATAGTTTTTAATATTTCTTAATAAAAAATTATTTTCCATAAAAATGTTAAAGTATGTTATGTTTTTTAAAGAAAATTCTAATGTTAAATTATTCTATATCTTTCATAATCAAAATAGTTGGTTCCAAATTTCAAAAGCATTACCCGGATCAACTTAGTCAAGGAAAGGTAGAACTTGGTCTTTAAGAATGGTCTAATTCCTGTTGTTGCCTTTTTAAAGATTTTCCTTGGCAACCGCACAAACCAGTTTGAGTTTGACCTTTTTTTTAAGTTTATTTATTTCTCTAATCTGGACTAAATGGAGTACTCCTCTTTTTGAGGAATTCGAAATACACCATTTTTTAGTGTAAATCGAGTATTTTCTATGTGCAATTATAGACAATAATCTTTCGTGTCGTGCAGAACCACAATGGCTATAAAGCTCTCCCTCAGCATTCCTAGGGCTTCATTCTAGATTATATTAAAATTTACAATTTCCTCCTTTAAAAATAAATCCTTCATATAATAATAATTTAAACTATTTTAATATAATTAAACTTTAATGGGAATTTTTCTCTTCAATTAAAATCGTAATATTTATTCTGCCCCAATTCTATGGCCGATTTGATAGTGTTTGTTCCTTTGAGTGATCCAAGAAGTTCCTCTTCAGACTTGGGCTCTGTTTGGTAAAAAGTAGCGGATAGCGGATAAGCTAGCGGATAATCACTACAAAAATATTGGTCATTAGCGAGGGAAATTTCCCTCGCAAAATGACCAAAATCCGTCGCTAATGGTCATTAGCGAGGGATTGGTTCCCTCGCTAATGGGATTTGCGAGGGAATTTGAATCCCTCGCTAATTCCCTCGCTAATGACTACCTCAAAATTTGTGCACTTGACTGACACGTGTCCAGTGCTGACTGGCTTGTTTTTTATATATATTTATTATTAATTATGTCAAAAAAACTATTATATTATTAATGTTTTTTTAATATATTTTTTATATATTTATTATTTGTGGTTGTGGTGGTGGCGGTGGAGAGGAAGAAGGTGAAGAGGAGAAGAGGGTGGTGGTGGTGTCGTGGGTGGTGGTGGTGGTTGTGTGGTTGTGTGGTGGTGGTGGAAGGTGGAGTGAAGAAGAGAGAAAGAGGAAAGAAATTTGTAGGTGGAGAAGAGGAATTCGTAGGGGGAGAGAGGAGAGGAAGAGGAGAGGAGTTTACGGTGGTGGTGGTGGTGGAAGGTGGAGTGAAGAAGAGAGAAAGAGGAAAGAAATTTGTAGGTGGAGAAGAGGAATTCGTAGGTGGAGAGAGGAGAGGAAGAGGAGAGGAGTTGATGGTGGTGGTGGTGGTGTGGTGGTGGTGGTGGTGGTGGTGGTGGTGGAAGTTATGGGAAGGTGGGAGAGAAGAAGAGAGAAGAGTGAAGAGAAGAGTGTGAGAGAGTGTGTGTTTTGGTAAAGTGTATGAGTATGAGAGGATAAATAAGGGTTGAAAGAGAGATTTACGGAAAAACAATTTAATAATTAGTGAGGGACCCTTAATTCCGTCACTAATGGACATCACGAAACCCTATGCTCTGCCAACAGTCAGAAATTAGCGAGGGATCAACATTTCCGTCGCTAATAGGCACTTTAATTAGCGAGGGATCAACATTTCCGTCGCTAATTTCCTTGATTCGCGTGAATTTGACTGAATTTTCCCTCCAAACAATTAGCGACGGAAATTTCCGTCGCTAATGCCTTCATTTCCGTCGCTAATGACAAACCAAAACGACAGGTTCAAATTCCATCGCTAAAACCTTCAAATCCGTCGCTAAATCAGGTTTTTGCGAGGGACTGTTTTTCCCTCGCTAATGTCCCTCTCTAATGACTGATTTTCTTGTAGTGAATCTAGCTGATAGTAAATGATGTGTTTGGTAAAACTAGCGGATGAACTAGCTAATAAATGTTAAATGTCATAAAATGACATATTTATTTAATTCATTATTACATTTATTTAATAAGGAAAGAGAAGTAATTTAAGAAAACTAAAAAGGGTAAAAATGCCAAAAACAAAAGTGAGACGCTATCCACTATCTGCTAGCGTTTGAAAAAGCACTACCCAAAAAATACTAAACACTAGTGCTTACCAAACACGTATACTCTTCACCCGCTAGTTTCATCCGCTACTTTCATCCGCTATTCGCTAGTAGATGAGACGCGCGAGCCTTGGTTTGGTCGAGTGTAGTTTGGTGGGTACCTAGAAAACAAAAGGCCTCAAAGCTTAAGCTTGTATGTGTATTAGATTAGATTTACGCTAATGAATAGAGGGGGGGATTTTTCTTCTTTCTAAGACTATGAGCAAATTTGACAGAGGGAGTGAGAAATAGATGGAGGAGGTGAGAAGTAAACAAAGGGGAGAATTTTGATGAAAAAAAGTTGAAGATAAGAGAGAATGCTAGTTGAGAGGATAGATCATAGAAGAATGAGAAAAAAAATAAATTTAATTAGATGAGAATAGAAGTGGCCATCTGTACAAAAATACTATTATAACAATATTTTGAGTTTATATACATGATAAAATATTATAATTATTCAATATCTGTCTTTTAACTATTAGTCATAACTAGAGGATCACCGTATAACTTTATTAGATTTGATTTTCGGTCCTAGTTTGTCTCTAGGGCCTAAAGAATTCGCTTAGTCAAAACTTAGAGTCCAGGTAATGAATAATGACCAATATAACATGTTCTAGACTGAGCCGGAGGTTCAAATCCGACACAATGGACCAAGCACGGCCCAAATCAAGACGACCACTAAACGGTCTAACGCGAGCTAGTCTCCTATATTGTGGGCAGGCGCGAACCCATGGCCAGGCAAGAGGCGATCTGTGTGACACAGTGATCAACGACGGACATTAGTTCGCCAAATCCGACGACTGCAATACGACCTGGCAATCAGGCACAGCCAACTCCTGAAGCACACGTCAAGTCTATAAATAGAGATCAACCCTTAACACCAGATACACTTTCACTCTCTCATACCTCCCATATGACTTCCTACTTCTGACTTGGGTGTCATTGCGTCATTGCAGGTACCGCCCTCGGGTCAAGCTCTGATGTCCAACTCCAGTAGGAGCGCCCTACCGACTATCTAGACCGGTCCACCCGAGCTCGGATAAGGTACATATAATAACCAAACCTCATCTCACCCTTACTCACCACACTTCCTTTAATCATTTCAATTACAAATACATCATGAACGAGTTGGAAGATAAGTACAACGACAATTTTCATGTGTTCAAATGATATTTGAAAATGTTTTAATAAATTTACTAGAAGGATCTTTTTGTAACTTGAGTTTTCTATATTGAATGACTCGCTCAAATGGTTCATAATAGTCTTCACAACGTAACTCTCAATATTTTTCATAAACATCATTCTTCCCCCTTTTCCAAACTTTTTCATCCATGAAATGGCTAGGGGATTATCAAAAACACCCCTATTTTATTAGCATACACCTCCCATCCGGAATATATTTTATGATGTGTATCGGTTTTTGCCATCCAAAAAATTTGTTTCCCAATAAATAAATGAGTGCTTCTAGGGTGGGAAAAAATCATATTCTTCACTGGTGAACCACTAAAATTGACCGTAGGATCTTGCGTAAAATACTATGAGTGGTTAATATTGAATCAACGGTCATATTTAATGGTTTACCGGTGAGGGATTTGATTTGCTCCATCACCCTAAAAGCACCCAATAAATCATTATAAATTATGATATCCAAAAAAATATTCCAGGGAGGTGTATGTTGCCAAAAGTGATAGGCATATTTAAAAATTCCCTAACACTGATTATGCCTATAAACACAATGGGCTTTTTAGTTTCCCGGTTCAAACCCCAAAGAAAGGCCTGGTCCAGTCCAGTGGTAGAAACACTTCTCCATTTTGGATTTAGGCGATTGGATATGGATCCCTCTTTCACGGGTTAAAATCTAGGGGTGTTGCTTTCCCCACACCCCTCCTACTCAAAACACACCCCTTCACCCTACACATTTACCAAACTAACCCCACTTAAAATTGATTTTCCCCCTCTACCCCTCTCCCTCTTCTTCTCCTTCAACACAACACACCCCTCTAAAATCCCAAACCTCCCCCCCTCTCCACTCCAAACCCACCCATCCTCACCTTCATCATTCACTCCTATTCAACTACCCAACATTGGCAACTAGCTCAAGGTAATAACCCTACCAAACTTTTTTCATTTTGGTTCTGTTTTCAGTTTTTCACGCCATTTTTTTTCTGTATTCGCGCTCCGTTCGAACAGGGTCGTTCGAACATGTTCGAATGATCGTGTTCGAACAAGTGTTTAATGGGGTGTGACTTTGCTAGGTTCGAACACCATCATTCGAACGTGTTCGCATAAGGCCGTTCGAACAGTGTTCGCATAAGGCCGTTCGAACAGTGTTCGCATAATCCCAACTGTAGCAGATGAGATGTCAACTGACGTCGTAGAATCCCAAGATTTTACTAGTTCGTTCAAAACGAATACGGTAATAATGAATTAGTTGTTTTAATTTTAGCGAACTATTCAATTTATTTAACTGACACTTAGTAATTGAATTTCAGTTATTCCCTAGTCGTGAGGAGCTGCTGACGTGGGTGCGTGCGGTTGGAAAATCTCTTGGGATGGTGATTGTTATAGGAAGATCTGACACCGGACGACGATCAGGTAAACAATATTGCATGTTGATTTGTGATAAAGCTGGATCTTACAAGACAAATGTTGAGGAAGGCACGAACACTAGAAAATGTTGTTGTCAGTTCAGACTGAAAGGGAAATTTATTAAGAAGCTTGGAGGATGGATTTTGAGGGTTATGAATGGAACTCATAACCTTGGTATGGCTACTTATCATGAAGGACGTCCGTACATTGGTAGGTTATCTTCAGAAGAGAAGGATCTAGTGGCTAGAATGACTAGGAACCATACTCGGCCAAAATTGATACTGAATGAGCTGAAATTGATGAAGCCTGATGATAACTATACGGTTGTGAAACAAATTTACAACTGTCGTCAAAGGCAAAGGTTGGCTATGCGTGAGGGTAGGACTGAGCTCCAACAACTGATGTTTTATTTGCAACGCGATAATTATGTTTACTGGACTCGACTTGCAGAGGGAACTACCGTTGTGAAGGACATCTTTTGGGCACATCCAGATTCCATTGAGCTTCTAAACACCTTCCCGGTTGTTTTGTTGATTGATTCCACCTATAAAACCAACCGGTACAGGTATCCGTTGGTTGAGATCGTTGGTGTAACATCAACAGAGAAGACTTACTCTGCTGCATTTGCTTATGTCAATTGGGAGAGGATGGATAACTTTGCATGGGTTCTTGAGAAATTGAGGGGTTTATTTAGGAGACGGGATGAAGTACCACAAGTCATACTTACGGACAGAGACACGGGTATGATGAATGCTCTGGCAGGAATATTTCCAACATCTGCAAACTTGTTGTGCCAATTTCACATTAAGAAAAATGTGAGGGCCAAAGCAAGGCTCATTGTGAAAGACCAAGCTATTGTTAATGACATTATGGGTGCATTTCAATCTGTTGTGCATGCGAAGACCACAGAAGAGTATGATTATGAGTTGGGTCTGTTTAACGACTTGGCAGGACCTTATCCCAGTTTCATAGAGTATGTCAGGACCACCTGGCTAGACCCCTTCAAGGAAAAATTCATTGATGCATGGATAAATAACCATATGCACCTTGGCAACACTACCACCAACAGAGTTGAGTCTGCACACTCTCACTTGAAGCAAATATTACGAGACAGTAGGGGAGATTTGTGTAAGTGCTGGGATGGAATGCAGACCATGCTTAGGATACAACATTCTGACCTTAAAATGCACTTCGAGCATAGTTTGAGTAGAGTGAAAGTACACCACTTGAAGAAGAAGATTTTTGATGAAATTAAGGGTTTAGTTTCATCTAATGCTATAGACCATATTTTGGATGAGATGCAACACACTGGACTACCATGTGCATGTCAACACACGCTCCGGACCACACACGGACTACCATGTGCATGTGAGCTTTCAAGGTATGATGTACAAACTCATAATTATATTGTGTCTACAAAAAAGACTTGTTTTGATGGGTTGTCACTAAATCAATGTCGCTTTTTTTGTAGGGTTATGATGGACTGCACTCCAATTCCCTTGAGCATGATTCACCAACATTGGCAGAGGTTGAATTTCAAAATACAGACAGAGGTAATGGATGATGAGTTGAGTGTAGACATTGAACTTGAAGCTATCAAAAGAAGGTTTGAGGCCTCTGATCACGCCGGTAGAGTTATGATTAAAGCAAAAGCACGTGAATTGTCATTCCCAGACACGACTTCCATGTGTCCACCTCCGGATACGATCATTACAAAGGGAGCACCAAAAAAAGATAAGAAAGGGAAAGTTGATTACTCAACAAAGCGAGACAAGTCTTTTTGGGAGCATGTAGATGACAAATTTGACTCCCCCGATGGTTCATCTAGTGGATGTTTTGCTCAGTCTCGTAAACGCCCTACTCCTCCCCAAAGTAGGAGTGGAACGCCTACAAACCCACACAGTTCGGGTTCCACTCCTACTTTGTCAACGTGTCCAGCACCTAATCCATCAGAAAGCAAAAAGAGAACTCAAGCTGACAGTGCTACTACAATCCCTACTCCTCCACTACATAAGAAACCAACACCCACACCTATTGTTACAGAAGCTGCTGCTACTACTGTTTCAACAGCTCTTATTTTGACACCAACACTTACTTTGACACCAGCTCCTCATCCAAAACCCACACCTATGGATGCTGTACACATTTATGTTTTTAATACTTACATAATAGGGATGCCAGAATACATGCGTTCCTATGTTCAAACAATTGTTAATGTGGTAGGTGATGGAAATTGTGGCTTCCGATGTATTGCTGCATTTCTTGGTAGGGGTGAGGAGGCTTGGCAGTCAGTCAGAACTGATCTAATGGAGGAGCTTAACCAATACAATGACTTCTACACTAGACTGTATGGTGGTATTGGTAAGGTCACATTTTTTATGAAGGCATTGTTGAGGGCACATCATGGCAATAATGTTGAAGATAATTGGATGACTACACCAGATATGGGGTATCTAATTAGTAACAAGTACAAAGTCGTCCTGACTTGTTGGTCACCTAATTGTTGTTACACAATTTTTCCATTCAATGTTGCACCATTCAGAACTGCCCGACAGTTCAACATCCTTTTGGTACCAGAACACAAACACTTTGTACAGGTAAACTGTCTTCTATTTAGATTCAATGTAGTAATTCCAAAACATTACATAACATTCTGTTTTTTGTTGTCTTTTTGAAGGTCTTTATGAAGCCTGGAAGTCCAATGCCCTTGCCGGATTTGATATGGAATACTAATAGGGCACACATAGCAAAGGGTTGTGACTCGCTTTTTGTTGGCCGGATACAAAAGTGGAAGAATTTGCTCATACAATCACAACCCCCCATCCCCTTCCTTGTGTAGATTTAAGTAAAGATAGTGATGGTAGTCAATGTTAAGTTAGGTTTATAATTTTGGTACACAATGTTGTATAATTTTGGTACACAATGTTGTATAATTTTGGTACATAATGTTAAAGTTCTGTTTCTGCATAACAGTGGTTCGCATGTGGCCATTCGAACGCCTGTTCGAATGCACCCATTCGAACACGTTCGAATAAAGCCATTCGAGGCAGCCAAAACACACCCTCACACCATCAGTTAACAATATTCCTTAACACGGATGACATTATTCGAACAGGTTCGAACGATGTCATGCGAACAATACAAATTCCTTAACACGCACAACGTCGTTCGAACTGGTTCGCATAACCTCGTTCGAACAGTCACTTAACCCGTGTTACACGAGCGTCTCACGCGAGGTCATTTTGAGGAAAAATAAGTTCGGGGGTGTGTTTTGAGTAGGAGGGGGTGTGGGGAAAGCAACACCCAAATCTAGATACTGTGGCGCTTACCTGCCATTCAACCGTTAACTCCCGCAACAACCATTCTTCTTCCGGGAGTAAACTGAGTTTGATATCCCCGAGTCATGGAGGAGCAGAAATTACAGAACCAGAATCCACTTCTCTCTCGCCCCATCAAATTCCACTACCTACCGTTTCAACTCGGTCGATTCCTTTCAGAAAACTCAGTCTTAACTCACCCGCCATGCTCAAAGATAAGCTCAAATTTCCAGCTCCTGACAAGGCTCGGAGGATCTTTCCCGACCGGCTTGGAAGCTTAGTGATGGTCACCGGACTGGACAAAAAAGGCAATGAAATCGGAGGATCGGAATTAGAAGTTGAGTCCGGCGAAGAGCTGGAACCGATCAAACCAGGCGCATTTGGATTTCACAGAGAGAGCGTTGTTAGCGATGAAGCTATTGATGATAACGGCGACGGCAATGATGATGACGACCGAAAATTTTGGAAGAGACCAAATAAATATGCTGTTGCTACTTCAGGCTCGGTGTTGAAATCCATTTCGGTCGATGAGAAACGATCGGATCTAGAATACGAGGTTGGAGGTGTGATTGTATTTTGAGTCTTTTGATCAAATTAATTAGGTTTTGATTGCTTGTTGAAATTGGAAATGTAATGTGGATTTTGTGTGTATCTAGTTAAGATTTCCTCTAATTTCTGCAATTAATTGTTCATTTTATCCTTTTTTAAATGTAGCTTTCTCGAAGGGAGATTAATTTGGAAAAGTTGCAAAGAATTGCTAGCACTGGGATTCCCAATGGAGGAGGTTTGCGTGCAACGGCTTGGAAGGTGATAATAATCCATCATGTTAGTCTTATTAGCTGATTTCAATCTTAAACTTTGGTGCTCATTTTGCATATTACTGTTATAAACGTGATACCTTAGTGCTTTGAAATACTTACAATAGTGGGGAATATTATGTTTATGACTTAGATTCCATCATCTAGTAATAGGAGATATTAGACTAGCAACAATAGAGATTTAAATTTACGTTCCATTTGCGAAGTATAAAACCCTTTGATTGTGGCTATATCTGTACACAAGGAGCTGATTGTCCTGTTATGATTTCCATAACCAGCTACTCTTGGGCTACTTACCTTCATCTCATGACCTGTGGGATAATCAATTAAAAGAGAATAGGCAAACATATGCTAATCTGAAAGAGGAGCTTCTCCTGAATCCGGTAATATATTGCTGATTTGAACAATTTTCAAACAAGCAGATATATCTGGCATGATATGTGTTGTGTCTCCAGCTTTTCAGTTTTCACTTTTCACTGATTATTTTGTTGAATCTAAGACAGACAGAACATATCTGGAAGGAATCTGAACATGTATGTTCCACTAAGCAGCATGAGGACAATGACAATGATGTTGATGGCCCACTTAGGCGACATGAAATTTCTCCGGAAGATCATCCTTTGAGCCTTGGTAAGGAAAGTCTTTGGAGACAATATTTTCAGGTTAGTTTCTTCTCCATTTCAGGTAAGGAAGTTACTTTTGACTCCTTCAGGATAATGAAGTTGATACTTATTACTGTGACTGTCGGTCCATTTTCTAGCATACAGAGATAGTGGAACAGATAGATCGAGATTTGCAGCGTACACATCCAGACATGCCATTCTTTTCAGCAGAGACACCATTCAGTCGAAAAACCAGGGTAAATGACCCCCCCCCCCCCCCACACACACACCCAAAAAAAATTAAAGGGAGATTTTAAAGGATTCGTCTCTGACTGAAGTTTTTATTGATACTTTTGACAATAGGAAGCGATGAAGAACATTCTTCTCCTTTTTGCGAAATTAAATCCTGCAATTTGTTATGTACAAGGCATGAACGAGGTCTTGGCACCTATATACTACGTATTTAGTACTGATACTGACAAGCAAAATGCTGTAAGCACTTTCTTGTAGAAACTGTTTATTATATTTGCGCCAGTGTCCCTTCCCCCCTTTCATTGGGTAGGGTGAATGCATGGTTTATATGGTCACGAATACATATACTCAGCACTTAGCAGGATACAAAGTTAATGGTCAGAACAAGGCCTAAGTCTAACTGGTGTTTTGAAAAATAAATTTGATTGAAATATAATGCCATATTGCTTATGAAGCCACTAATGCTTCCTCTGTTTACCCACAAGCATGATTTTACCGATATCCACTACATTAACAATCATAAGTTGTGTGACTTTGCATATGGGTTATTAGATTTGGGAATTTTAAAATAACATGATTGACCCAATCCTCTCATAACATATCATCACATTTTGCCTGCATAAATATCAGTTGGAATAAAGAAATGTAATTTTATCCATTTTGGGTGATGAATTTTATTCTTTACTATTTACTGATGGCTTGTTTTCTTTCTCTTAGGCGAATGCAGAAGCAGATAGTTTTTCTTGTTTTGTTCGAATCCTGGGTGACTCTGTGGATCATTTCTGTCCACAATTGGATAATAGTTCAAGTGGCATCCTTGCTACTCTTTCTCGTTTGTCAGATCTACTAAAAGTAAATGATGAGCAATTATGGCATCATCTTGAATTTACAACAAAGGTAGAACCTATAAACATTTGTAATTCAACAGCTTGCACAATAGCATTCTACTTAAAATTGATGGTGTAGAACATCACAAACAGGTCAAACCACAATTCTATGCATTCCGGTGGATTACACTGCTACTCACCCAAGAGTTCAAATTTGAGCCAATCTTGAGAATATGGGATACACTTCTTAGCAATCCTTTTGGTGTTCAGGTCTCTCTCTATCTCAACTGAATAAAATTAACATTGAAATCTGGACTGTTAATTTTATTGTGTTTGGCTGCTTATAATTGTGTTTGCAGGATATGCTTCTTCGGGTATGTTGTGCAATGCTACTTTGTGTGAAAAGCAGACTACTAAGCGGTGATTTTGTGGCTAACATGAAGCTTTTACAACATTATCCTGATGATATTAACATAGAATATCTCCTCCAGGTTGCTCAGGACATTAGTCCTGACACGTCTTCTTATATTCCACCCCTTTGATTTTATTACAAAATGGACATTTTTCGTATCATTTAATCAAGTTATCATACCTTGACAACTGAAAGTTCTATGCCTGGCACAAGACACGTCTTCCAGATATTAAGGATGGAGTTCATGAGCAGCAATCTAAATTCCTATGTCAAGTATTGGCGTACCAGAAAGAATACGGTTTTTATATTAAAGGATCTATATTTTGGAGTTGACTTTGAACTAAATACTAATTTGACTAAAGAAACAAAAATCAAAACCCGATTAGTAATTAAGGACGCTTAAATCCAACCCTAAAATGGGTATCTGTCAAAATATCTACTATAATATTGCTTCTTTGAGGAGGAAAACTGCCATAAGTATCATGAGTTGTGACTTTTCTATTTGTCTTCGCTTGAGTATTTGTTAAGGCGGCACCGGTTATCTCATTGTCCCAATCATGGGGACGAGGAAGACTGCGAGGCTGCGAGCGTTTGCTTTTAAGAGATGACATCAGTTTTGTAGGAGTTTTGAGGAATTTGTAATACTTGTGTGTGATGACATTAGTTATTTAATCACACTTTGACAACTGCGGGACTTTAATAACAAAATTGACTAACATGTTTAGGCTAATTGTTTTTGGGTTAAAATAGTGTTGTATTAATGACTAGACCAAAAGTATGCAAACAAACACCATTACATGATATTCGCCTATATAAAAAGTCCAGCACAAATGTGTGCATCAAGGAAACTAGTAAATGTGAAAAAACGAAAATGGGTTTGCACACAAGGCAAAATCTAGTCAAACACACGCCTCACGAGACTAGCCAACCAAATACACCTCCAAAGACTAGTCAAACACACACTTACCAAAACCCTAGTTTATGTCTCGGCCGTATCTTCCCCTATCTCGTCATCGGATCTCGAATCAAACACGCCCCTCCGAACAATACTCATACTCCCCAAACTAGAGTTGGCTTCTCTCGTCTCATCTATTATGTCACCATGACTGTAAGGTACCCAAAAATGGGATGAGTACCAAACAGAATGAGAATAGGGAATTGCTAAAGAAAGAGAGAGAAAACTACACTAAATTCTAAATAACTAAGCCTTTTTCGTATTCTTCTTGTGTATATTCGTTACATCATGTGACTATATATAGTACTCTAGCCACAACGAAAAGAGAATCTTACAAAGGAATAAAAATAGAATATCCTAACAAACAATTTCTTCTAGACTGTTCTATATTTGATACACTTCTTTGACACTAATTAAATCATTCATCACATATTTAGGTCATTACAATGACCTCCTGTCACATCCTTTAACTCATTGTTCAAAGAGGCATGAATAGCTTGAGGCTCGGGGTGTCAACCCTTCTTTGTGATGTATACCCCTTTTTGTGCTTAAACTAAAAGTGATATGTATCTTAGTTTGATCCATATCTTATCACTTAACCTTTAGGTAGTGTTTGGCCAAAACAATCTTTTATAAAACCGTTGGTTCAATCAACATAGTTAGTCTTTTATGCTTAAACAATGATGTTTACATAAATATGATAATCTTCATGTCTTATATTTACTCTGAAACTCTTCTATGTCTGAAATAGAAAAACGTGATTATTGTTAATTGTAATTTGCTTGGGATTAGTTAGTCAGTTAGTTCATTAACTGAAGTTAGCTTGCTGTTTAGTTAGTTACAAAACAGAATATATTTCAGTTGTAAGCAGTATGACTTTCGGTTAGAATGATATATCTGAGAAATTTGTAAAACTCCCTCCTATAAGAGGTGATCAATCAATGAAGGCAAACACAACTTCTCCTCAAAATTCTCTCTAAAGTCTAACAAGTGGTATCAAGAGCTTGAAAGAAAGGGACCCGTAAAGAATCCAAGAACCAAGTTCGCATCAATGGCGGACAGAGAGACCAATGCAAACTACATGCAAGCCTCAATCCCAAGATTTGACGGACATTACGAACACTGGGCCATGCTCATGGAGATTCTCCTTCGATCCAAAGAATACTGGAGTGTTGTGGAAGGAGGAGTACCAACACTGCCATCCCCAGCAACACCAGAACACATAAGAGCCAACAATGAAACCAAATTGAAGGATTTGAAAGCCAGAAACTACCTTTTCCAGTCAATCAATCGTGAAGTTGTTGAAACAATCCTTGAGAAAGATTCCGCAAAGGCCATTTGGGACTCACACTACAAAAAAATTAGCCAATAGCGACGGACATTTCCCTCGCAAAATGACATAAAACCTTCGC
>JAZGSX010000161.1:0-25000 GCA_039519185.1 Astragalus membranaceus | reverse complement strand
TATTATTTTAGCACACTAATAGTCCCAAAATAATTTGTAGAATACATAAATACTAAAATACTAATATTTATAAAAATAAAATAAATATATAATAACAACTACATATTACCGGTAACATAGAAAAATACATTAAATAAGATTTCAACCCATTTTAATAACTCAAATACAAGATAATTTAATCTTATCAATTGAAAATAGTTTATAAAACAAGCAAATAGTAACAAAGCACAATGCACGAAAATCGGGGTGTTACAACTCAACCCCCCTAAAAAAAAATTTCGTCCTCGAAATTTCCGTCAAAATCAATGAGATCGAAATTAAATCCAGTTCTTATCCCTAGGTGCCATTAAGGTCCTTTTGTATACCGAACAACAAATGACACACACCTCTACATTTTTACTCCTAAATCAATATTCTACTCTCAGGGTCCCTAAAGTTTTACTCGACTACTCAAACACGACAATCCACTATTAGGATACTATACTCTTAGCGACAATTGTTATGGGTTAACTCCACTAATTAATTCCAATACCTTAAAGGTTACTTTATCTCTCAAAAAAAAAAAAAATTGATCTACTTCTCACAATAATAAATCATCCATATGAAACTTAATAGAATCCGCATTTCTTAAATCTTTCGAACAAGGGCGTGGTTTTGTTACTCTTGCGAGTCTCAACTTAAGGTTCGAATTCTCACCCCTCACGTCCCTCAACTATTTACTTCGATTCTAAACACAAAACACTACTAGTGGTTCGACAAGTACATGAGCACTAAATCTATAATTAAGATAAATTCCTATCTTAAAAGGTTACCCACAGAATCACACATAAACATTCATAAAACACCCGATTATCTATAGCTCAAGAGTCAATACAAATGTAATCATAGTGAACCTCGCAAATGACTCTTAGACAGCATATCATAATTAAATTCTCAGTTCATGCTAATTTAAAAATAACAATTCAATAAAGCACTTAGTCAGTCATGCACGAACTCAGAATACACAACACCAATCCATGTGAAACTTAAAGAACTTCATAAACTCCACATCAGGGGCAACAAAACCACGAATCATGCATTATTTCAAACAAAACCTTAGTTAACCATGACATTTTTACCCTGAACCAAAATAAAAGTTCATAGCAGCGGCATACCATTGCAAAATGAATCAACGAGTAAATATAAAAGCCATCTATTCTTTGTTACCAAATCCATATCCTCAACGTCACCATTCTCAACAGCCATCTAAGGAACCCACAAATCAGCATGTCTCCCTAAAGTCCTATCTAATCCCCATTTGGATCCCACAAATTAGACAGATTTAACATTTGGAGCCTATGTTTTAACAGATTCAACACATCAGTAAATTAAAGCTAGATTCAATAGATTCAATATTAGGAAACATACACAAATATAAGTAAATTGAGGGGAGAGATTCAATTTACGTAGATGGCAACAAATTCAATTTACGTGCAATGCAACATTCAACTCATCAACAGATTCAATAACTCAGGAGCTAAATTCAATCCAACAGATTCAACATCAACATCAATTGGAAAAAAAAAACATCAACAGATCCAACATTAGGGATTTAGGGTTTGGGGAAAAAATCAATTTCTCACTAAGAGTCTAACTTCTTTTTATCGGTTATCACCTTGATGACTCCTCTACGGAATACCTATTGCATATCTCATTACCTTAAAACTTACCGATTGAACTAGTCGGCTTAACAACTACCCAAAATAAATTAAGCGATGCTTGCACCTCTACTCAGAATTCACACATCAGAAAGGCAAACCAAACCACACAAACAGTCCGGTTAGGACCGAACAATCTAATAAAATTTACCTGATTCGGACAACCTGCAATGTAAACAACGGTTAGTACTAAAAGACAACAGTTGGTCGTTAACCGACACAACGACTCGACGACTTGGCCGGACGGACCAACCATTGCTCTGATACCACTAATGTAACACCCTTTTTCTACCCGTTAATTTATTAGCGTAAAAATCAGAGTTTCAAAAATTTTAATTACACCACAAGGGATGTCACACTTACTTCGTTAAACATCATACGCCAAATTACTCACTTTTTGAAAACAGTCCTATAATACTTCCAAAACGTCATTGTCAAATAAATTTACAACTTCACAGCGGAAAGTCCAACAATTATACACAGTCTTGAATAAACTAAAACAACATTCTATTTCCCCCAAGTGTTACATATCAGAGCAGACGACCCGACTCAGCTAGCGAAGGTTCCTAAGCCTTCACTTGCGCTCACCTGCACGTTACCGCATAGGGGTAACATTCAAACAGAAGGGGTGAGTTCATCTAGCAATATAATAAAGCTTATGATAAGTACTATGCTAGGGTCATGACACTATATCAACCGCGTCACGAATTATCAAATCAATCATCAATATTAATCACCACAACAACTCATCGCAACGCCAGCTATATAGACCACATCACAAACATCAATTCAATCACTACCAAAGCTCATCACAATGTTATGTAAGTATATGAAGTGCAACCCACTCGCGGGCATATGCATGATGGTACCATATTCGTCACAATTAAGAGGCCGAGCCTATTCTTCACAGGAGGCCGAAGCCTATTCGTCACAAGAGGCCGAAGCCTATTCGTCACAAGAGGCCGAAGCCTATTCTTCACATTATGCACATGGGATGCATGGGACACTACGGCATGCATCACACACAAACACACACAAATACAGTCAACAACGTGACCCGTCACTTACCAATTTGCCAAAAAGGGCACAGCACCTGTCAATTCACAATCAACACACAACGTCACTTGGCCTTTTAGACCTTAACATCACTTAGCCTTTCGGGCTTTAAACGTCACTGGGTTTCATCGTCGCTTACACATCAATATCATCAACTCAAACAATAGCCACTGAGGGCAAAAACGTCATTCACACTTCATTATAAATAATAGTAGCCACTAAGGGCAAAACAGTCATTTAACTAGCCACTAAGGGCATCATCGTCATTTACACATCATTATCATTAAAGTTGGCCACTAAGGCAGAAACGTTCTTTAGAACATCGTCATGGACACCAAAAAGGTTTTAGACACCGAAAACAGTTTTGCAACGCAACAACAACTACCATCGGGGCAGCCACTCGGGCGCCCAGAACCATCAGAAAATAATAAGTTTTCGCTTTTAAAATAGGACACACTGATAGACAACGAGATGGGCTTCACAACACTTTTTGAAACGTTTAAAACGGACACCCGAGTCAAAAGTTATAGCGAAAACAGTTTGTATTAAAAATCGGGGGAACGTCCTGAAAATGGCGCCCAGTGCCTGGGCGCCTAAGACACAACTTGGACATCCGGAAGCAACACAACGCACGCACACTGACACGCACATACAGCAAGCACAATTCAGCACAACAGCAAGCACAATTCAGCAACACAAACTTTGGCTCATGCGCCCAGCACAAGTGCGCCAATTCCTGCAATGGAGAATTCAACCAAAAACGCAACAACTTGGCACGGGGCGCCCAATCGCGAGGACGCCTAATTCCGTGGCCAAAATTCCAGCAACAACAATGCTTGGCACAGGGCGCCCCACTTAGGGCGCCTAATTCTGCACCTAGACAACAAAATCCAGCAACAACAATTCGAGCAACACAACTTCATCAAATCACATACAATTCATACAAACAACTTCAAATCGCATATCAACCGTAAAAATAATATCACATCACAAATCAATCATGAACACATAAAGAGTCATCAAAAATCATCCACCGAATCATTATCAATCACAATACCGTCAAGGAGTATCCAAGCACTTAGCACGCAAACCACAATTTCTCAACAACAAGTTGTCACATGCCTAGGGTTCATCAATAATCACTAGAAATACATAAAATGACATACATAGAGCCTACCCCTACTTAGTCCCCATCATAAGACCCTATTATAGAGAAGATGAGACCCACCCTTACCTGATATCGAAGTGTCTTCCAAAGGCAAATCTCTACAGAGACAATTACGAGTTCTCAAGCGTGAATCAACTCCATCAATTTCAGCAGGAAAATGTTTGACTCGAATGCGTACAATCGTGCGACAACAACAATGACAGTACAAAAGTCATATACTAAAAATATTAAATATAATAACCACTCATTTAACAAATTAACTGTAAAAATTCCTTTTTCATTATCAAAATAGTCTAGAAAAGAATGTACTAACATATTAGTAATTTAAAATAAGATAAACTCTGAATAGTTTGGAAACTTAAATGTTAGGCTATTCACTATAATAGCTTAACTTTGAATTCTGGTAACAAGAAGATCACCTAATTATACCCTGTGCGGTAGGCTAATATATTACACGTATTACGTATTTCAGAAAAGCTTTATAGATAACTTAGTTTAGCAAACACCATTCAAAAACATAATGTAGTTTAATGATTGACAATGAAACATGTTGAGGATATGATATAAGGTTATTTAGATTGGCATTTTTAATAATCTTTGGTACGGAATTCCGAAAGTGTTTTTAGCTTGAAGATTAATGGCCTCACAAGGAATTATCATTTTTTTTTTCTTTACATGATCAAACCATAATGAAAGAAAGCATAACAGAGTAAAACTGACCAAAAATGCAGCGCTGTCTTAGGAAGAGAGGGAGGGAGGAGAACTTCGCGAACAGAGGGCTCACAGTTTGGGCTTCCTTGCACAACTTCCTTCGTTGCAATGGTTCCGCGATACTTGGCCAGAATCGCGCCTATCAATGGCGGATTCGCGAGGATGGAGGCGCACTGGAACGCGAGATTGGTGCTGCAGTCGGTTAAAAGGACATCAGAATCGGATTCAGAAGGAGTTTTCGAGTGGGAGGGCGAAGTTTGGGATTCGGCCGCGGAGAGAGGAGTGAGAACGAAATGGAAGAGGAAGCCATAGGGTTTTGGCCGCGGCTGTGCGAGAGGAAGAAGAAGAACAGCGAACCGGGTCGGGTTCTGGGTCCGTGGGTCGCGGGCTGCGTGTTGCAATTGGGCTAGGCGCTGGGCTACTCTGCTGGAAGGGTTTAATGTGCCACAGGGGTGTAAGTAGCGAACAGAAGGGGTGTATACTAGTAGCAAGGCCCAAAATCAACTCTAAATCATTTTTAAAAGCTCATTTCAACTACAACTATTATTTTAGCACACTAATAGTCCCAAAATAATTTGTAGAATACATAAATACTAAAATACTAATATTTATAAAAATAAAATAAATATATAATAACAACTACATATTACCGGTAACATAGAAAAATACATTAAATAAGATTTCAACCCATTTTAATAACTCAAATACAAGATAATTTAATCTTATCAATTGAAAATAGTTTATAAAACAAGCAAATAGTAACAAAGCACAATGCACGAAAATCGGGGTGTTACAAATAGCGTTTTGACGCTAAAAGAAAATGGTTGCCAGGGGTGTAAATAGCGTTTTGACGCTAAAAAAACGATTGACGGGTCTATTACCTTTTTTACTATTCTACCCTAGAACGCGTGATTCTTGAAGCGCTTTTTTTTTCCTTAAAAAAAAACAAACCTAGACTAAAAAGTGGTACTTTGAAAGCGGATTATGGAGAAAAATTCTTTTGTTTTTTTTTTTCGTTGTCATGGTTATTATTTAATAAAAGGGGGCCTTTTTACTTTTTTTTTGAAAAAGATTTTTGTTATTATATTATATTTTTTAGAAAAGGGTAGTGACACTAGTAACCATTTATTTTAAAAAATATTTTTTAGTATTTGAAAAAAAGCTTTATTTAAATCCGAAAAATAAAAAAAAAGGAACACATTTTTTATCACTTTTTTTTTTTAAATCGAAAAATAGTAATTGTTAAAAAAAAACAACATATCTTTTTTTTTATCATTTTTTAAAATCCGAAAATTAGAATAATTTATTTAAAAAAAACAACATATTTTTTTATCACTTTTTTTTTATCCGAAAATTAGTAATTGTTAAAAAAAACAACACATCCTTTTTTATCACTTTTTAATCCGAAAATTAGTAATTTATTTTAAAAAAGCACAACATTTTTTTTACTTTCTTTTTTAGTCCGAAAATATTAGTACCTACATAAAAAGGAACACATTTTTTTTTTACACTCTTTTTTTTTTAGGTTTATTTTAAATCCGAAAAAAGTAACCATTTTTTTTTTAAAAACAACATATTTCTTTTAGCATTTTTTAGTCCGAAAATTAGTAATTTATTTTGAAAAAAGCACAACATTTTTTTTTACTTTCTTTTTTAGTCCGAAAATATTAGTACCTACATAAAAAGGAACACATTTTTTTTACTCTTTTTTTTAGGTTTATTTTAAATCCGAAAAATAGTACCTAATATGTAAAAAAAAACCAAATAGTATTTATATAACATAAACAGTAGCTAAAATTTATATAAAGTCAATAACTAATATTTATAAAAAAAAACAGCAACATTTTTTTTAAAAAAACAGTAACTATATCTACATAAAAAAACAGCAACTAAAAATACAAAAAAAAAGTAACAATAGAATCTAAATTACATTACAGCAACTACAAAACTAAAAAAAAGCAACAAATAAAATAGAAAGAGACAACAACAAATATATACAACAAAATTATAGCAACTAAAAAAAACAGCAATAATCAATTAAAATATTACATTGCAATACCTTAAACAAAATCCGGAAATGTTGAAGAAATTCCCTTCTTCGAATTTCTTCAATACAAGTGAACTCTTAAACTAAAAAAAAAAAATTTAGGAAGGAGGAAGAGAAGAGAAAACCCTAATTTTTAGAAGATCTTTCCCCCTTTTTTCTTAAAACCGAAAAAAAAACTCTCTTTCTTCGAATTTCTTCACCCTATTTATACAAAAAAGTTGCCCTTGCTTCCTTCATTGTATTCTGACTTGCTCCATGCTTGTACAGTATTTTTTCTGACTTGAGAAGGATTTGATATGATGGAGGGGTGAAGGTTTGGAGGTAGTTGGTGAAGGGGAATGATGGTTTGTGTGTGAGAAGAGGAAATGGGGCGTGAGAGGAGGAGAGCCATGTGAGGGAGATGAGTGTGTGAGTGTGGGTGTGTAGGAGGGGGATTGGAGAAGTGATGAGTGAATGTGAGAGAAGAAAAAAAAAGAAAGGGAAAGAGTGAGGAGAAGAGAGAGTGCCGTGGGAAATGAGAGAGAGAGGGGAGGTTGAGTGTGGTTTTGTTTTGTGATGGAGAAAGAAAGAGAAAAAGAGAGAAAAAAAATGAAAATAAAATGTGTGTGAGAGGGGGGTAGAGTCGTAGGGTGAGAAGAGAGAGGTGAGTAATGTGTATGGGGAAGGGGGAAGAGTGTATGGGGAAGAGGGAAGTGATAGGTTGAGTGTTGGGAAGGGTAAAGTGAGAGTTTCAATGGAGAGAGAAGGGGAGGAATTCGAGTAAAGGGGTGGGGGGGGGGGGGGGGGGGGGGGAAAGAGGGAATGAATTTGGCTTGATTTTGGGGTTAGGGGGGAATGGTTAAAAAAAGAAAAAAAAATGTTTACTATTTTTTTTTTAAAAAAGAAGGGGTGGCCGAATTTTTGAATGAGAGAGGGGGGAAAAATTAGGGTTTTGGTGGGAATTGGGTTATGGGTTGTGGGTTGTGGGTTAGGATATGGATTGGGTTTGGTGGGGGAGTTGGATTGGGCTTGGTGGAGGAGTAGGCTTCAGATGGCCCAATCCTAAATGCACCTCTATATATATTTTTTTTTTACAAACCCCCCTCATTTCCTCCTTGGCTTATTTTTTGTTTCTTTACTTCTAAATAATATTTTTTGATGATTAAAACTCAAAGCAATAAAAACAAGAAAATAATACATGACATAAAAAAGATTATTATTATTTTTTCAAAAATTAAAACTTGTAGCAAACTAAAAACATGGCATGAAAAGAAGAATATTATTTTTCTCAAAAAATAAATAAAATTTCTTTTTTTTTTTGGATAGGACAAAATTAGGGTATTACAGCTGCCCCTCTTTATTTATATTTTGCTAGGAAATAGGAGGGGTTCCCAATTTCTCGAGGAAAATAGAAATAAAGATAACAAAACGCTAATTTTGTCCAGACTGAGAATTTTGGTTTTTTTTTGGTTTTTTTTTTTTTTTTGAAAATTATGAAAGCAGGGTTGATTTAGATTGAAAGTAAATAGGGAGCACCGGGGCTCTGGGGGATCGCTAGGGATCTGAAGGAGCACTGGGGCTCTGAAGGAGCACTGGGGCTCTGAAGGTCTAGATCGAAATCAATGCTTGGCGCATCGACCTGAGTTCGACTGAGGGACCGTCGGGGTCTGAAGGGCATGCCTAAGCCTGAGGGACCGATGGGTCTGAAGGTGCGCAACTAGCTTATGGTACTAGTAATACGGTCTGGGGGTGGCCTTTTTCGAGCGGCCATTAGGGTTAATCAGGTCCGGAGCTGATATAACCACGAAGGACGTGCACTGTGTTTTTTAGGCGGACACAGCTAGTCTGAAGGGCCTGGGGCCGGATGATCCGTCGGTTGCTCGATTAACGCGACGTGCGATCTGGATTGAAGGACCATTGTTGGTCTGAAGGAGCGCCTGGGCTCTGAAGGACCGCTGGGGGCCTGAAGAATTGGTGCTAACGACACAAAATAAAATTATCTTAACGGACACTTGTAATGAATGATGCATGCGTGCATGTAGTTAAGTAATTGATGACATGATGGATGAAATGTGGAATGATTTTGTTTTGTTGTTTTTTTTTTTTTTTTTTTTTTTTGGTTTTTGTTCTTGGCCTTTTTCCTCCTTTTTTTTCTTTTCTTGCTCTTTTGCTCTTTTTGCTCTTTAGCTCTTTATTGACTTTGCTGGCATCATCAACTCGCGCGACTCTTGACGTGGGATACGAGGGTTGCCTCAAGCGGTGGTGCCAAAGTGCGGGTTATTTAATATTTGCTGAAGTGATTATGCATTTGTCCTTTTATGGGAGATCATCTCTTTTTTGTGATTTTTAGAAATTTCGCAATGATTATAATGCTTTCGATTATGCATATGTTTCGCAAATCAATATCATCTACCATAAAACATCTTTCCAAAGTAAATAGGGAGGTGAGAGAATGAAGAAAGAGTTTAATATTCAAATGGAAACCGAGTGTGCCGAAGGTCACACTGGCTGAAAATTACATTGAGAGTTTAAACTGAAACAGAAAGAAGAAAAAGAAAAAGCACATCATTTGATTGTTTGTATCTTGGAGGTAACAATGCCAATCACCCATACATATGCCCTTGAGCATTCATCACCCAACTTTCGGAGGACTTGCCTTTGCATTTGTTCCAAGTCCAACTCATTGACCCTAATTTTTGCCTGGACTGCTCTTTAGAGTTTTCAATCCACCAGGTCGCTCTAATTTTTGCCTAGGCCGCCCTTTCGGGTTTTCAACCTAGCGAGCTCATTTTTGCTTGGCTCATCTTTCTCTTTTTTTCATATATATTTCTTTAGGCATAGTACTTCTTAACTGCATCTGAGTTCACTGGGAGTGGGAGGTCTTCACCGTCCATTTTTGTGAGATTAAGGCTCCTCCAGAGAATGCTTTCTTTACCACATAAGGCCCTTCGTAATTTGGGGTCCATTTTCCACGAGAATCCTTTTGGATAGGCAAAATTTTCTTGAGCACTAGATCTCCCTTCTTGAAACTGCCGGGGTCGAACTTTCTTGTCATAAGCTTTCTTCATTCTTTGCTGATACAACTGCCCGTGACACAAAGCTACTACCCTCGTTTTTCCTCTATGAGGTTCAACTGATCCAGATCGAGCTTGAACCCATTCTGCTTCCTCTAATTTTGTTTCCATTAGCACTCGCAGAGAGGGTATTTCGACTTCTACGGGAAGAACTGCTTCCATCCCGTATACTAGTGAGAATGGTGTTGCCCTCTGTTGACGTGCGAACAGAGGTCCGGTACCCATGCAGAGCGAAAGGTAACATTTCATGCCAGTCCTTGAAGGTCACTACCATCTTTTGCACGATCTTCTTTATGTTCTTATTTGCAGCTTCGACTGCCCCATTCATCTTTGGACGGTACGGGGAGGAATTATGATGTTGGATTTTGAAGTCGTCACACAACTCTTTCATCATCTTGTTGTTTAGATTGGTCCCATTGTCTGTGATGATTTTATTTGGCAGACCGTATCGGCAGATCAAATCTCTTTTTATGAACTTGACAACTACCGATTTGGTTACACTGGCATAAGAAGCGGCCTCGACCCATTTGGTGAAATAATCGATAGCGACAAGAATGAAGCGATGCCCGTTTGATGCCTTCGGTTCGATGGGACCAATGACATCCATTCCCCACATTGAGAATGGCCATGGTGCTGTCAGGACGTTCAAAGAAGCAGGCGGCACATGGATATTATCAGCGTAGATTTGACACTTGTGGCATTTTCTCACGTAGTTAAAGCAGTCGGTCTCCATTGACAACCAGTAGTAGACGGCCCTTAGGATTTTTCTTGCCATGGTGTGCCCGCTAGAATGGGTTCCGAACGAGCCTTCATGGACGTCTTTCATAATTCTTTCCTGCTTCTTCTTTTGCAACACATCTGAGGAGGATCATGTCGTGATTCCTTTTGTAAAGCACCTCCCCGTTTAGGAAGAAACCCATTGATAACCTCCTAAGTGTTCTCTTATCATTCTCAGTGGCACCGGAAGGGTATTCTCTATTTGTGATATAGTGTTTGATATCATAATACCAAGGCTTACTATCAGGCTCTTCCTCGATTGCCACACAATGATGCGCCGGTAGATCTCGATGCTGGATTCGGATGAATGTCAGACTTTTGTTGTTATTGATATTGAACATTGATGACAAAGTCGCCAAAGCGTCAGCCAACTGGTTTTCTTCGCGAGGGAGATGGTGGAAAGTGATCTCCTCGAACCTGTTCAATCATCTTTTGGATGTGATCATGATAAGGAATCAATTTGGGATCCCTGGTTTCCCAGTCACCTTTTATCTGATGGATGACTAGCGCTGAGTCCCCATATACATCGAGTCTTTTGACTTTCCATTCAAGGGCTGCTTTGATGCCTAGGACACACGCTTCATATTCTGCAATGTTATTGGTGCAATAGAAGCTCAGTCTAGCAGTAAATGGTATGAAGCGGTTATCGGGAGAAATCAACACAGCTCCAATCCCGTGCCCATACAAATTAGAAGCGCCATCAAATGACATCCTCCACCTTTCATCGTCTGGAGATTTTCCTTCTCCGAACAAAGCCATTATATCTTCGTCCGGAAAATCATACTGCATTGATTGGTAATCCTCAATGGGCTGATGCGCCAAGTATTCCGCTAAGGCACTACCTTTGATTGCTTTCTGAGTGACGTACGAAAGGTCGTATTCGGATAGTAGCATTTGCCAGCGGGCGATTCTTCCTGTGAGTGCAGGTTTTTCAAAAATGTACTTGATGGGATCCATTTTAGATACCAACCAAGTCGTGTGGCTCAACATATACTGCCTCAGGCGACGTGCAGCCCAAGCCAAAGCGCAACATGTTTTTTCCAACAATGAATATCTTGTCTCGCACTCGGTGAACTTCTTGCTGAGGTAATAGATGGCATGTTCTCTCCTTCCAGACTCATCATGTTGCCCCAGTACGCAACCCATTGAGTTGTCTAGCACTGTTAAGTATAGAATGAGGGGTCTGCCCTGCACCGGTGGCATCAGAATCGGTGGATTTTGGAGGTACCTCTTGATCTTTTCAAAGGCCTCCTGGCACTTATCGTTCCACTTCGTTTCTTGGTTCTTGCACAGCAATTTGAAGATTGGCTCGCAGGTCGATGTCAATTGGGATATGAATCTGGAGATGTAGTTCAACCTTCCTAGGAACCCACGAACTTCCCTTTCGGTTTTAGGCGCTGGCATTTCAAGAATTGCTCGTACCTTGTCTGGATCTACCTCTATACCCTTCTGACTGACTATGAACCCCAACAACTTTCCTGATCTTACACCGAAAGTGCATTTGGCGGGGTTTAATCTGAGTTTGAACTTCCTTAGGCGTTCAAATAGCTTTCGCAGATTGACGATATGTTCCTCTTCAGTCTTGGATTTTGCGATCATGTCATCCACATAGACCTCTATTTCTTTATGCATCATGTCGTGGAACAACGCTACCATCGCCCTCTGGTACGTTGCCCCAGCATTCTTCAAACCGAATGGCATTACTTTGTAACAGAAGGTTCCCCAGAGAGTGATGAAGGTGGTTTTTTCCATATCCTCGGGGGCCATCTTAATCTGGTTATATCCGGAATATCCATCCATGAAGGAGAAAAGGGAATGCTGAGCTGTGCTATCCACCAGGACATCAATGTGAGGCAAAGGGAAGTCGTCTTTTGGGCTGGCTCTGTTCAAATCTCGATAGTCGACGCACATCCGAACATTCCCATCTTTCTTTGGGACCGGTACAATATTGGCTACCCATTGAGGGTACTTTGCTACCGCCAAAAATCCTGCATCGAACTGTTTCTTGACCTCATCTCGGATTTTTAGTGACATTTCTGGTTTCATTCTTCTTAACTTCTGCTTTATCGGCGAGCATTCAGGTTTTACTGGTAACTTATGCTCGACTATGTTGGGGTCCAGTCCCGGCATGTCTTGGTATGTCCATGCAAAGATGTCAACATAGTCGATCAAAAGTCTAATCAATTTCTCTCGCTCACTGTCTTTTAAGGTGGTGCCAATCTTGACTTCCTTTTCATCCTCTTCCGTGCCCAAGTTGATTGTTTCGGTTGATTCCTCGTGGGGTTCGATTATTTTTTCTTCCTGTTCCATCATTCTCATTAATTCTGGAGGAGTTTCCCAGTTATCTTCAATATCTTCCTCAGTTTGATTAATGGGGTGCTCAAAGTCACAGTATGAATTATTGGCGTTGTTATTTTCAACAGTGTTTTTTTCAAATCTGCATTAGTATAAATTGATGGAATGAAAAACGAGCCAAAAGAAAATAAAACGCAAGTGCAAAAGAGAACTGAAATTTATTGGAGAATCTGAAATAACATTTTATTGATATTGATATTGAAAGGAAACATGTGTGCCCGAATGAAATGTCCTAAGGCCTTGGGCAGAGCCATAGGATTGCATTACAGAAACATTACTTTGAACTAAAAACTACAGGAAAATCGACGATCTCCCAATTCTTGAGCTTTTTGCTTGCTGGACAACGGCGCACAAGACTGACACTGCCATTTTCAGCGCTTGAATCATCTTCAATAGCTGCAACCTGGTTAGGATCTAGCATTCCTGCGCTCTGAAAGCTTTGCTTTATGTTGCAGATGACAATCTTCTTCATATTTGGCTCCCGACCCTCAAGTTTGGCCAACCTCCGCTCCTTCTTTTCTGCGGCGATCATTCCTTTGTCAGTACGACTAGGCCGGTACCCTATCCCACATCTGTCCTTGTTTTCACGCGGCTGTATGGGTGTTAGGATCCCTTGTTCAGTCCTCCCTAAACCACTTCCAGCCTGATAACCCTTGCTTGTCATGACTTTAGCAATCATCAATGCAGCTTTGGACAGCTTTGGTTTTAATGATGGGGCCCCTTCCCCCACAAAGGTAGCATTTGCAATTTCTAGTGCTTGGAAGGCGGTCTCGAAAGATTCTTCTGCAGCCTCAACATAACGTATAGGAAACGGCTTATTGACTAGCAACTCTTCTTCTCCTGAAACGACCACCAACTTGTTGTTGACTATGAACTTGAGCTTTTGGTGTAGAGAAGAGGGCACAGCCCCTGCCGTATGGATCCATGGTCTTCCCAGAAGACAACTGTAAGACGGATTGATGTCCATCACTTGGAAACTCACTATGAAGACTTCTGGACCTACCTGTACAGGTAACTCCATCTCTCCGATAACCTCTCTTTTAGACCCATCGAATGCCCTGACCAGTGTAGAACTGGGTTTCATGTATGAACAGTCTACGTCTAGCTTGTTCATGGTCGATTTGGGTAGTACATTCAGGGACGATCCGTTATCGATGAGTACTCGAGCTAGAGAGTATTCTCCACATTTCACGGAGATATGCAAAGCCTTGTTGTGCCCTCTTCCCTCGACGGGGATCTCATCATCTGTGAAGGTGAGGTAATTGTTTGCAACGATATTTCCGACGATCCCGTCAAACTGACCAACTGTGATGTCGGGAGTGACATGGGCTTCATTCAGCACCTTCATTAGTGTTGCTCGGTGGGTTTCCGAATTGAGTAATAGCGATAGCAGGGATATCTTAGCGGGAGTCTGATTCAGCTGATCCACTACCTTGTACTCGCTCTGCCTCATAATCTTTAGAAACTCACTGGCTTCTTGCTCAGATAGTGCCTTCTTGCCCGTATCTTTGTCAGATGGCTCTACTTCTTTGTCTTTGCCTTTATCGATCTTTCCTCTTTCATTTGATTCTCCTCCTCTGGGTCTTTCAGGGGCATAGATGCGCCCGCTCCGAGTCATTCCGCTGCTTCCCGAGACATTTGTGACATCAGGATTGCTCTGAGGACCTTCCACTTGGACTTTCGCATTGTAGTTCCAGGGGACTGCTTTGGTGTCGTTGTAGGGGAAGGGAGCTGGCACTTGGATAGTGATTGGTTTAGGCATACCCAGGGACGACTTGGAGTTCTTAATATAGTGGATCTCTAACGGCTTCCGAGTATCCTTGTTCTGGCCATTGCTCGATAGGATAGTTGACACCTGGTCCTCCCTCTTTTGAAAGCCTACTTGTATTACATGTCGGTCCAACAGGTCCTGAAGCACTTGTTTAAACGCCTCACAATTTCCAATGCAGTGATGGTCATTGCTTGGATTCTTTCCAGTGCATTCTCTCTCAATAATCCCAAAGGAACACAGATTAGCATGAATCACTTCCAGGGGTGTCTGGATGCGTTCTACCCTCCTGATTAGGGACGGTTCTGCAGAATCTTCAATTGCATTAGTTGAGGGCATCCCATGTCCTGGTAATGGGTTGGTAGCCACATTAGGACCATTTTCCTTGAAGTTCAACCAGCCCGAGGCGATTAGATCTTGGACGACATACTTCAATGCTTTGCAATTTTCTATGGAATGGCCGACCGTTCCTGAATGAAATTCGCATGTGGTGTTTGGGTCGAAGCCTCTAGGAAAAGGGGGTTGGATCTGTCTCATTGGGCGGGTGGTGATTAAATTATGGCTGAGCAGGTGGCGGAATAGGTCGGAGTATGACATTGGGATTGGATCAAAATGGACGAACTTTCCGACTGAGTAGTTTTGTGTTTTATGGCCTTGGTTATTTTGGGTAGGTGGGGTAGGTAGTGTTTGTGCTGAGAACGGATTGGTGTGAGAGGGATTGGAGTAGGAAGTTTTTCCGGTTCCTGTGATGGCATTGGCTTCTCCTTCTTTCTTTTTAGGAAATCCGGAGAAGGGCTTTCTCTGGTTAGTGTTTCCGGGGGGTATAAGCGATTTTTCCATTCCTCATTCCGTTCTCTAGCCTTTCTCCAATAACGACCATGTCCGAGAAACTTGACGATACACTCCCGATCAGTTTTTCATAGAAGGGTGAAGGAAGAGTTTCCATGAACATAGATACCATTTCCCTTTCAAAAAGAGGCGGTGCTACCTGTGCTGCTAGTCCTCTCCAACGCTGAGCATATTCCTTGATGGACTCATTATCCCTTTTAGTCATGTTTTGTAGCTGAGTCCTATCAGGAGCCATATCAGTGTTGTACTTATACTGCTTAAGGAAAGCATCAGCGAGATCCTTCCAACACCGGATATAAGTGGGTGTCAACTGCATATACCAATTTGAAGCTGCCCCAGCTAAGCTGTCTTGGAAGTAGTGGATAAGTAGCTTATCGTCATTCGCGAATGCAGCCATCTTCCTGCAATACATAGTTAGGTGGCTTGCCGGACATGTTGCTCCTCTGTATTTATCAAAATCTGGCACCTTAAACTTAGGGGGAATGACCACGTTTGGGACGAGACATAAATCTTGTGCATTTCTCGCACCAACACTGAATCCTTCAACTGCTCTCAACCTTTCTTCCAGCATTTGCAGCTTTCCTTGGGCTTGAGGGTTCTCCATAGAGTAGTCGTGAGGAAGCCCACTCATACCATAGTAAGGATGCATCATCGGAACTATGGCTGGGTTCACATTTGGGGTATGTGAATGAGTGGGATTCCTGAGGTTGGAACCCTGAGCTTGAGCGTTAACTATCGGCGGTGGAGGGCAGCCAAGTGGGAGTCCTTGTGGTATGACGACGGGGGTCGGGTTTTGAGCTTGTGGTGCCCCCGGATTACCATCGTGACCCGTTGATGTAAGCTGCTGTTGGCCCGCGACTCCTGAGGGACTGGCATCGACTGTCGGAGGTGTGTAACCTTGTGGAAGTCCGTAAGGAGGCCATATGTAACCTTGGCCATTAGGCCCAGTATGGTGCACTGTATGCGGGATCCCGAGTCCATTGGGAGGAGGAGGGTTGGTAACTTGATTTTCTGTGTTCCCAGCGGAGGCATCTTCACTTGTGTCTTGGCCCTTCAAAGCTTGTAGAACCTTCAAGATTTCAGCCATTTGTTCTTTCATCCCATCTATTTCTGCCCTAAGCTCTTGATTGCCTGGGTTCTGAGGTGGATTGCCTTGATCCGGGATATCTTGAGGCGGATTGTCCTGATTTTCTTCCATGTTTCTGGCCTGAGAACGAGTCCAGTAGCGATGTTGACGCACCAGCTTGTCTTTTACTCTGTTGGTGGGACACATGTTATGAGTATATGTATGAGTATATGAATGGATGAAAATGCGAATGATGCATGTGTGCATGAGTCTTATTGTTTTAGGTCGGGAATTGCAAGCACATCCTGATTTGTCATAAGTACACAGATTAAAGTTCCACAATATTTTCAAGATAAAGGATCAGCATGTGAGACAAACAAACTTCATTGATGGAGGAAAGTACAATATCTTGGAAATAAAACTTCGAAAAGAAAAGTACAATGTTCTTTAAATTTCACTCAAATACATATGGCTTTCATTTTTCCACTCCTCTCTCTTTTTCTACTATTAGTGCTGCCAGCCTTCTCCCGGAGTTCGGCAATCAGAATCTCGCAAAACTCCATGAATTCGGAAACTTGGACCGGGGTGTTAAACGGGTGCATTGCCGCGTTAGCCTCCTTTAGACGCTTGGGGATTCCTACGATAGCTTGATCGGCCAGCCATGCCAACTTTGAGAATCTGTCTTTCCAGTATAAGCTTTCGTTCTTCAACTCTATGAAGACTTCATGGTTTTCTATCCTGCTGACCAACTCCACGAAGTGGTTCTCCCAATAGATGCTTTCTGTTTTCAGCTGGTGATAGACCTCCTCTTGATATCTGATATGGTCGTTCAGCTCATCAGATTTTTCATGCTCCCTTCTTAAGGCTTGCTGGTATTCTCGGAGTATCTCTTCAATGGTATTTTTATCCTGCTTGATACTTTTCACTTGCTCTTCAAACTCGGCTGCCATCATCCGGGACTCTCTTTTTGATACCATTAGCAGGCTCTGTGCGGTCTTTTCAGCCATCATCGATTCTTCCCATAACTTTTTCCATTTGTATGTATCATCGATGGCTTGGTCCATTTTCAGGTTGCAACGTTTGATTTCCTCTTTCGCCCCTCTTAGGTACCTTTGAACCTCTAGTTTGTTCTTTTGTTCGATCTTGAGCTGCTTGCGGCTGTCTTCAATGGCCATTGACTTACTTGCATTCTCTTCCTCCAACTTCTGGTTCTTTAGGAGCACTTTCTCTAACTCTGCCTGCAAGCCCTTCTTTTCTTCCTCGGCTTTTGACAATGCCATTTTAAGCTTATCTAAATCTTCAACAGTGGGAAGGGTAGGTTCAGGTATTTCTTCCTCAACCCATAGTGCACTTTGGTAAGGCAATTGGGTGTCTTGGATCCTCTTTTGGAGCCATTGGCGAAAGGTGGTTTCCTTATCGCCACTCTTCTTAGTAAGCTCTTGTCCCTTGCGGACGACCAAATCCCATGCTTGAGAAATCTTCCGGAGCATGTCAACTTCTTTTGGGCTTCCTTCATGGAGGTAAAAAGGGATTAACATGTCTTCGGTGGGCGGATTTCGCATGGGGTACCCCAGCTGTCTTAGAGTTAGAGAAGGATTGTAATTTATGCATCCTCTTGTCCCCATGAGCGGGACGTTTTGAAAGCTTCCGCATTGAAAAACTACTGTGGGCCTCTCTTTCCACCATGATGGGTGCCAACGAACCTTATATTCATGAAGGCCCCCCAGCGCTTGCAACCATTCACCAGTGTTCATTGCCTTCACATCACACCCTCTGGCGTCTTCAATTGGGCCTTCTACCCTGACTTTGTTAACGAAAGCATGGGTGAGAAGCCAAACATACAAGGCGTGCAAGCAGCAAGATATCCTTTTTCCCCTTAGCTCACTATAATGAGTGAAAGTACAGTAAGTGTCTGCAAGCATGGCAGGAATCGGATCTTTGAAGGATAAGAAGACGCCAATAGCTGTTGTGTCTACATATCTTTCAAGGCGTGGAAATAAGACAATGCCAAAGATAGTCAAAGCTAACACCTGCTTAAAAGGACCCCAATTTCTAGCGTCGGCGAAGAATTTCATTTGGCCTTCCAGATACTCTTGTGGGAATCCTGCAATGCCATTTCGATTTTTCTTCCGGAGCTTCAAGTTCTCTTTGCTGGTTTGTAACATTGAGGCGAGTTTCTCATCTGTGTAATATTGTCCCTGATACTGGTAGGGTCCATTGTCTTGTTGGGGAAAGCCGAAGATCTGTGTATATTCTTCCAGGGTAGGTGCCATCTGGAAATTTTTGAAGGTGAAGCATCTTAATGAAGAGTCGTAGAACTGGCTCAAAGCGGCAATGGCATCCGTTTGCACGTCCAATTGTAGTAACATAATAATCTTCCCATACACTCTATCAAAAGACCTGCGCTCGATGGGCGGCAATCGACCAGCACATTCCCTTAGACTTGTCAGATTAGGCTGCTTCACTATAGGGTAGTTCAGAGTTTGGATTGCTTCACAGTTTGATCCCATATTGCTTATGACAAAACTTTCGAACCTCTTACAATTCCCGACAAACCTAAATGAGATGAATAGCATGCAATGTGAGGATTTTTGTATTTTTTGTGAAATAATGATGATGTATGATGAATTAAAGAAAGACGTTACATGCGTTAATAAAAGCATATTTTGGTGATTCAAAAAAATTGAGAAACATTAACCATGTCACATAGAATATGTAAAGGGCCAAAAAAAAAGGTTTTCATTGTTTGATTTTTTTTGAAAGATAAAAAGCTGTTTTTTTTTTTTTTTGATGCAGCGGGTAGGTGAATTGCTTTTGTGTCCTAAACAGGTTATGTCTTACATATAGGTCACGGTCTAGGGTCACTTATGTGATCAACCTCTCAGGTAGTTCTATTCACTTCCTCACAAAGGTTTCCAGAGCTAAAATCCCTTTCACGATATGACCCACAACGATAGCGAGCTACCTGGTGTGGGATGCCGCGAAAGAGCATACTCTGGTTGAGATTTTCATGAGAGTCAGACAGATAAATCCAGAATGACTGTCACTAATCATCTCCGCTCGTCCTAAGTTATTTTTCAGACCCGGGTATAGGGCCCCACTCAGAAGTGTGTGAATAAATAGGTGTAGGTGATGTGTGTGATATAAGCAACCTAAACTACCCAAACTGCAAAAGAGCAAACAGATAGCGATATAAAAGTCTTCTACCCTAAGGTTTGCAAGAAAACAAATAGCAGTATAAAAGTCTTCTACCCTAAGGTTCAACATGCGAATATAAAGACTAAGAGTAAATAAAGTACTAAACTAATAATTTACACATTTAATTAAATTAGGCTTGACCCTCTAAAAAAAGTCCCCAGTGGAGTCGCCAGCTGTAGCGACCGAAGAATCCGAGGAGGGATTCCTCGTTGTTTTTGAGCAATGGAGCCGCCATCAATATTTATTTTTAGGAAAACATTGAAAAAAACCTTTGTTTTTGGGTTCGGGGGTCGATTAAGTGCGGGGAAGGTGCTAGCACCCCGCAACATCCTAAAAAGGTTACCTTTTAATTAAATGTGTAAAAAAAAATTAGTTTAAAGAAAACATTTTAATTTACCCTTTTTTGTTATTTGCAAAAAAAACGGAAAAGAAGACTTAATAAAAATTTTAGTTTTTTGCGCTCGACGGGAGTGGGCCCCCGCTCCTACGTATCTCCGGGTGCGATGGAGAAATCAAAGCTACGTAGTTCTTGGGTAGAAAATATTTGTGTGTTGGTATTTTTTATCTTTTTTTGAAAAGTTTGGGAAAACTAGAGACCGTTCATGGTGACCAAACAGATAAATCCAGAGTGGTCGTCATTAATGGCTTATTCGGAAAAGAAGGTATTTATAGCGTTCAAACAAGCCAGGCCCAGAGTGACCGCTATAGACAACCTATTTTTTTGCGCGAATTCGATTTTTCGAAAGAAAGAAAAAAAAGAACGGTTCGGAAGCATCACGTTGTGAAAAAAAGCGGAGTAAGTGATAAAAGGGGGGTGCAAATAATAAAGGAGTTGTATTAAAAAGGGAGGTGTGAATAGCGTTTTGACGCTAGAAAAAAAAGTGTCACCGGGGGTGCAAATAGCGTTTTGACGCTAAAAGAAAATGGTTGCCGGGGGTGTAAATAGCGTTTTGACGCTAAAAAAACGATTGACGGGTCTATTACCTTTTTTACTATTCTACCCTAGAACGCGTGATTCTTGAAGCGCTTTTTTTTTTCTTAAAAAAAAACAAACCTAGACTAAAAAGTGGTATTTTGAAAGCGGATTATGGAGAAAAATTCTTTTGTTGTTTTTTTTTTTTTTTTGTTGTCATGGTTATTATTTAATAAAAGGGGGCCTTTTTACTTTTTTTTTTTAAAAAGATTTTTGTTATTATATTATATTTTTTTTAGAAAAGGGTAGTGATAACCATTTATTTTAAAAAATATTTTTTAGTATTTGAAAAAAAAGCTTTATTTAAATCCGAAAATAAAAAAAAGGAACACATTTTTTATCACTTTTTTTTAATCGAAAAATAGTAATTGTTAAAAAAAAAACAACATATCTTTTTTTATCATTTTTTAAAATCCGAAAATTAGAATAATTTATTTAAAAAAAACAACATATTTTTTTATCACTTTTTTTTTATCCGAAAATTAGTAATTGTTAAAAAAAACAACACATCTTTTTTTTATCACTTTTTAAACCGAAAATTAGTAATTTATTTTAAAAAAGCACAACATTTTTTTTTACTTTCTTTTTTAGTCCGAAAATATTAGTACCTACATAAAAAGGAACACATTTTTTTTTACACTCTTTTTTTTTTAGGTTTATTTTAAATCCGAAAAATAGTACCTAATATGTAAAAAAAAACCAAATAGTATTTATATAACATAAACAGTAGCTAAAATTTATATAAAGTCAATAACTAATATTTATAAAAAAAACAGCAACATTTTTTTTAAAAAAAAAACAATAACTATATCTACATAAAAAAAAACAGCAACAAAAAATACAAAAAAAAATAGTAACAATAGAATCTAAATTACATTACAGCAACTACAAAACTAAAAAAAAGCAACAAATAAAATAGAAAGAGACAACAACAAATATATACAACAAAATTATAGCAACTTAAAAAAAACAGCAATAATCAATTAAAATATTACATTGCAATACCTTAAACAAAATCCGGAAATGTTGAAGAAATTTCCTTCTTCGAATTTCTTCAATACAAGTGAACTCTTAAACTAAAAAATAAATTTAGGAAGGAGGAAGAGAAGAGAAAACCCTAATTTTTAGAAGATCTTTCCCCCTTTTTTCTTAAAACCGAAAAAAAAAACTCTATTTCTTCGAATTTCTTCACCCTATTTATACAAAAAAGTTGCCCTTGCTTCCTTCATTGTATTCTGACTTGCTCCATGCTTGTACAGTATTTTTTCTGACTTGAGAAGGATTTGATATGATGGAGGGGTGAAGGTTTGGAGGTAGTTGGTGAAGGGGAATGATGGTTTGTGTGTGAGAAGAGGAATGGGGCGTGAGAGGAGGAGAGCCATGTGAGGGAGATGAGTGTGTGAGTGTGGGTGTGTAGGAGAGGGATTGGAGAAGTGATGAGTGAATGTGAGAGAGAAAAAAAAAAGTTGAGTGTGGGAGAGGGAGAGTGAGGGTCGTAGGTTTGAGAGAGAGAAAGAGAGGTTTGTGTGTGAGAGTGTGATGTTGTTTTGTGATGGAGAAAGAGAAGTGATGTGTGGGAGAGGAGGGTGAGAGAGAGCCGTTGGGAGAGGGAAGAGAGGGGAGGAGGCGTGGAGATTGGAGAGAAGAGAGAGGTTGAGTGTGTTGGGAAGGGGAAAATGGGGAAGTGGGAAGTGTGGGGAAGTGAAATTGTAAGTTCCAAGAAAGGGAGAGAGAGAGGTAGGTCGAATAGGGGGGGAAAAGAGGAGTGTATGTGGATGATTTTTTGAGTTAAGGGGGAGAGTGAATGTGGCCACATTTTAGGGTAAAGGGGGGAGTTGGGATTTTTAGGGTTTTGGGTGAGTGGGGGGCGAATTAGGGTTAGGAGAGGAGGGGGTGAGGAGTGTGTGAGTTGGGTTATGGGTTGTGGGTTGTGGGTTAGTGGATTTTTTTGTTGGGTTGGGTCATGCGAATTTGGGCTAGCCATTTTTGCTGGGTTGGGTTTCCATGACAGCACCTTATTTTTAATAGACCCCCCCACTTCCTTTTTGCTTATTTTTGCCTCTTCACTTCTAAAAATTATTTTCTTGTGTTAAAAAAAACTTGTGACAAATAAAATAGTGACTAAAATAAAATAATTATTTTCATCAAAAGTAAATAAAAATTTCTCATTTTGGTTAGGACAAAATTAGGGTATTACACCAAGCTTGCTTCTGAACCTTTCAAATGTATCAGCTTTAAGTGCCTTAGTCATTATGTCAGCAGTTTGATCTTCTGTATCACAATGCACCAGCTCTATTCTTCCTTGTTTGCTGAGATCTCTTAAGAAGTGGAACCGCACATCAATGTGCTTACTGCGTCCATGCATCACTGGGTTCTTAGACAGCTTAATTGTGGACGTATTATCACAGAGAACAGTCATACAGTTGTGAAGCTTCACTCCCAATCTGCCTAATATCCTGCTCAGCCAGATTCCCTGACACACACATACAGAAGCAGCTATGAACTCTGCTTCTGTTGTTGACAATGTTACAACTGGCTGCTTCTTGGAACACCATGAAACAGCACCTTTTCCCAGCAAGAAAGCATAACCAGTGGTGCTTCTTCTATCATCTTGGTCTCCGGCATAGTCACTGTCTGAGTAGGCCTCCAGATTGTCAGCTTCACCTCTTTTGTACAGAATCCCATACTCCATTGTACCTTGTACATATCGCATGATTCTTTTGACTGCCATAAAGTGTTTATCAACAGGTTGTTCCATAAATCTGCTTATGAGGCTAACAGCAAAAGCAATGTCAGGTCTTGTTGCTGTTAGATACATAAGGCTTCCCACAGCTTGCTTATACATGGTTCCATCAACTGGCTTACCCTCATCATTCTTAGACAGTTTCACACCTGTTGCAGTAGGGGTCTTAACTGGTTTTGAATCTTGCATTTGAAATCTGGCTAAGACTTCTTTAGCATATCTTTGTTGACATATAAAAATTCCATCATTCCTTTGAATTACTTCCACACCTAGGAAGTACCTCATCATGCCTAGGTCTGTCATGTCAAATTTCTTTCTCATTGAATCTTTAAAAGCATCAAACATCTCAGTATGGTTTCCTGTAAAAATTAAGTCGTCCACATACAAACTTATAATCAGGCAGTTTCCATTCTTGTCTTGCTTTGTGAACAAGGTATGCTCATGAGGACATTTGACATAGCCTTGTTCATCAAAGTAAGCTTCAATCTTACTGTACCAGGTCCTAGGAGCCTGCCTTAAACCGTACAGTGCCTTTTGCAACTTGTAAACATCATTTTCTCTGCCCTTAACTGTGTAACCCAGTGGCTGCTCAACATAGACTTCCTCTAGAAGATCACCATACAGGAAGGCACTTTTTACGTCCAATTGATAAACATTCCAGTTTCTAAGTGCTGCAACAGCTAATACACTTCTTATGGTGTCCCAACGTGCCACTGGAGCAAATACCTCATCAAAATCTATTCCTTGTCTCTGTGAATATCCTTTTGCAACAAGCCTGGCCTTATGTTTTTCTATCTCACCATTTTCATTGAACTTGGTTCTATAAACCCATTTTACTCCAATCTTCTTAGCACCCTTTGGAAGTGATGTCAGCTTCCAAGTTTTATTCCTCTCTATGGATTGCATCTCAGCATCCATAGCCTTTCTCCACACTTCATGTATAGCAGCTTGCTCATAGGCAGTTGGATCATCAAGGCAACTCATTACAGCCAGATTCATAATCTCACTGTATTCATTATTTACTTCACTAAACATTGTTGTATCAAACCCCTCCAACCAACCAGGTGGCTTTCTTACCCTTGGCTCTAGAGTTTCTGATTCATCATCTTGTAGAACAGTTTCTGTTTGAGGTGTGTTTTCATTTTCACTGTTTGCTGCTTCTTCTGTACTTGTGTCTTGGTTGATTACACCATCATTGCTGACTTCTTCCACTGTGTCTTCAATAACATTCTCACTGCCTTCACCTTTGTGACTTGCTTGCCAATTCCACTCTTCATCTTCAGAGAAAATTACATCTCTGCTTGTGATGATTTTCTTTGAGATAGGATTGTACAATCTATAAGCTTTTGACTCACTGCTCATACCCAAAAAAATGCACTTTACACTCTTATCATCCAGCTTCTTTCTCATGACATTTGGGACATGCACATTTGCAATGCATCCAAACACTCTAATGTGACTAACATCTGGTTTCTCTTCTCTCCACACACCTTCTGGAGTAGTGTTTTTCAGTATTACAGTAGGACTTCTATTCATCAA